>PVIA01009259.1:0-62907 GCA_004024845.1 Tonatia bakeri
TCTCATCAAAATAACCCGTACTAATAGTTCTTTGTGATTGTTTCTATTAAAAAGTGTGTGTGTGTTTACTTGTACATGAACACTGATATATTTTTGAATTTAACAGAGAGGATCATGTTATATATACTGTTGCACAATTTGTTTTTTTTCTTTTCACTTATGTTATCTTGCTGATCTTGCCATAGCACTTACATTGATACATCTCATTATTTTTAACAGTTGTATAAAATCACTATATGGATGTTTTATAATATTTTTAACTGGATGCTTTAGGTGTTTTCCTCTTAAAACAATGTTGAATGCATTTTGGGGAACTTTTGTGCATATCTTTATAAGTAAAGTTATTGGCAGATATTTGTTTTTAAATTATAAAGTTATGGAATTGGGAAAAGTCCTCTAAGTAAAAACTATGTCAAAGCTATTCTATTGATATGAAAACAAAAATGTAAAAATATTTTCAAGGCAAATAATAAAAATTCTTAATATTCCAGTATCTACTAATCTCATCAGCTTATCTATTTTTATTCACCTGGTTTTTATTTTCTGATATTCTCTAGGGTGTCCGTCCTGTAGCTCAGGCTGGCAGTAAACATGATGAACTCAGTCCCTTAGCACTGTTTGCTTTCTTTGTGAATCGCTGCAAAGATAATCTTCATGTGGTAGTGGCCTTTAGCCCCATTGGAGATGCCTTTCGAAATCGCTTGAGACAGTTTCCATCCCTCATCAATTGCTGTACCATTGACTGGTTTCAGGTTTGTAATTTTTTTTGGGGGGGGGGGCAACTAAATCTTCTGGAATTTTACTGAAATCTTACTCAAGCTTCATTAATACAGATATTCAGCAAGTGTTTCTTGATCACTTACTGTAGTGACAGGCATAGTGCTTGGCACTGGGAACTGATGTGACCTCCCTAAGGAAGCTCACACTCAAGACTGGAAGACAGAAAATACAATCAGCAAAAATGAACAGTAAAAGAAAGAACCATAACTTTGGTGTGCAAAAGATGTGCTTAAGACTGTAATTCTCTGACATATGAAAATGACTTAATTGCATATAGGAGGGATATATTAGGAACCAATAGAATGTATTATGTGTATGTATACATACACATATGTATATAAAGATATATGTGTACTTGTGTATGATATATGATAAGGAATTGGCTCACTTGATTATGGAGACTGACAAGTTTCCAAGGCCGGCAGGTGGCAAGCCAGAGACCCAGGAGAACTGTAGTTCTAGTCTGAAGGCCAGCAGGCTTGAGACCAGTAAGGGCTGATGTTCCAGTTCCTGAAGGGAGGAAAAAAAATTGATGTTCCAGACTGAAGACAGTCAGGTAGAAGGAATTCCCCCTTATTCAAGGGAATTTGGTTTTACATTAAAGATGATGCTTGATGATTAACATGTATTTAGCTAATCCTCATGTTAGAAAACAAAAGCAAAAGCAAAACAATTGGAGGCTGTACAGTGAATGATTTGGAATGGGGCAAAACAAGAGATGTGAAGACCAACTGGGCAGCAATTTCCGTCGTGCCAGCCCTGAATATTGAGGGCTGCCACCTCACTTAATCTTAAGGCAAATTGTCACTGCCTGTATAAGACCATTATTTATGATTTTGAGAAGAGTAGGGCATGGTGCCTTCTATTTCATTGTTTTATGTCCAAAAATAATGTGGACTATTAACTGATCCTGGATAATTTCTTTTAAAAATAAATTTCTGATACTAACTTATTCTCTTTTACCTATTTGTCAATTGCATGTTTGAAAAACTAATTCTGCCCTTTTGAGGATTGCACATATATTTCAGCTAGTGGGTGTTTTAGTGTTCATATAACAATAAAAGCTGTGTGAAACAATTTTGCTTTATACAGGCCAATACTGCTTCCATTAAGCAGCCCAAAAGCAAAACCAACCAACCAAAGAAAGCCTACTTAACCATAAGTTTTTCTTTTTGTGAAATCTTATCAATATAGTTCTACTCCTTATGGGTATCGTTTTTATAACCATGAAACTTTCTGTTCTATTATAAGTGATTCTCACTTGTTGGGGAAACTTGTAAAAAGAAGGAACTGGGCTTTGCAAATAGATAAGGGAGATTAAGTGGTAAACAGAGCAGAGTAAAGATTTTCCCATGAAGAGATGAGGGTATAGAATCTGTGTCAGAAGAACTGATGGCATTGCTTGAGGCCTGGTCTATGAAATTCAGGAAGTGAGTGTAAACCACTGTGTCTCATGATCAGGAAGGCATTGACTTTTTGGATAGATCCCTAGTCTCCACAGTAGGATGTACACTTACCAGGCATGCCAAAACAATTCAGAGAATAAGAGAAGGAATTATTGGAATATTCATTTTTGTATGAAATACTTCATATGAATTAAGATTGACACCCTAACTCAATTTGTTTGGGAAATCACCTCTTATATAGCTTTATTCCTCGTTGGTCTAAGTCAGTATTGATGCTCTCAATATTACCATTAATTGGTTTATACATGAGCCTATTCATGACCCATTCCTTGCCAATGGGTCCTAAATTAAAGTCTGCTTTGGGGAAGTACTTTTATTTTATTATTATTATTATTTTTACTAGACGAAGTGTTACATGGTAGGAAAAAGGGCGTTTTCTGTCCTTCAATCTTATTGCTTGAGGATGTAATGTCCATTGCTGCAGCATTCATCTTGTCACTGTGATGGGACAAGCCCAAGGATTAAATAAATAGCACTGAGAATGGTGGAACAAAAAGAAAAAAAAAACTGGGTACTCAATGACATGGTTGAACTTCTAAATTAAACAACTCTGGAAATACTCTCCTTCTGAACTTCTTATTGTATGTGGTAATATATCTCCTTTGTTTAAAGACACAGTAAGACTGGTTTCTTCACTACAACCATAAACATTCTAATTGCTACCCATAGTATGATTAGCAGGATAATTAAAAACAAAGTACCAGAACACAATGATAAACTTTTGTAATGTTTCCAATGATGTATAAGTCATATGACATTTATTCTAACCTTTCATAAAAACTCACTGATCTTAATAATAAATCTTTAGAAGCCTCTATTAAGGTTTTAAAAAATCTATCAGTACAATAACACCACGTGAATACAGCGTGGGCAAAAGTAGGTTTACAGTTGTCCGCATGGAAGAATACATAATGCAAGAATAAGCTCTGCCCTGGCCATGTGGCTCAGTTGTTTGGAGCATCATCCCATGCACCAAAAGTTTGCAGGTTCAATCCCTAGTCAGTGAACCATAGGGAGTCCTAGGTAAGGAGGATTCTAATCAAAGTGAACAGCAAGTTCAAAGGCTCAGAGGCAGGAGCACACTTGGCATATTCCAGGAAAAGTAAAGGAACAATTTCACTGAGGCAGGAAAGATTGGAGAAGTAGCAAATTCATGGGGAAGAAAATCAAAAGTTCAGCTTTGGATATAACAGTTAGGAATTGTGATGGGCTACTTGTAACAGAAACTCAAACTAAACACATAGGAGTTTTTCCCCTGATGTGGGAAAAAATCTAAAGGTAAGCTGACTAGGGCTTTTGGGCTTAACAAAGCCATAAGAATCCCAAGTTCTTTCTGCTTTACTATCCTTGGTATGTAGTTTCCATTCTCAAAGTCATCTTATGGTATAAGGTGGATGTTGGAGCTCCAACTTTTACATCTTGTGTTCTAGGCAAGAAGTAGAATAATGGAAAATACAGCAAAAGGGATACATGCCACCTCAATGTAACCCTAGAAAGAACTTTCCTAAAATCCCTACCCAACAACTACATATATGTGTTTAACCACTCTGAGTTGCAACACAGTCTAGGAAGTGTACTCTTTTAGCTTGGCATATTACTATCTACTGGGTTGGCCAAAATGTTTTAGTTTTTTCCATACGATATCAATGTGCATTTAAAAAAACTACTTACCAAATTTGTGATTGGTGGCAGCCATTTTAATATTGAAGAGAGAAGAAAATATGCAACTTTTCAGAATATGATGCTTTATTATTTTGAGAAAGGTAAAAATGAGACTTCCAGCCAAGATGGAGGTGTAGGTAGATACACTTTGCCTCCTTGAACAACCAAAAGAAGGATGACAACAAATTTAAAAACAAAAAAATAACCAGAACTGCAGAAAATCTAACTGTATGCAAGTCTGAAAACCAAGAAATTAAAGAAGAAACATCCTTCCAGACCAGTAGGAGGGGCAGAGAGAGGCAGCCAGAATGAAAGAGGACTTGTGGCAAGGCTATGGCTTAAAGACCAGGGAAGGTGAGGCAGTGGCTGGCAAATCAGGCAAGGAGGTGGCTGGTGGACTGGGTGGTCCCATATTTGTGTGTGGATAAACTGGGAGCAACAACTGAGGAGCTAGACAGACTGTGCAACCCAGGGTTCTAGTGCAGGGAAATAAAACCTCAAAACCTCTGGCTGTAAAAATCTGTGGGGGTAGTGGCAGCAGGTGAAACTCTAAGCCTTACATGAGAGTTTGTTGGAGAGACCCACAAGGTCCTAGGACATACACAAACTCACCAACCTTGGCAGTAAGCACCAGAAGGGCTTAATTTGCTTGTGGGTGATGAAGGAAGTGACTGAAAGCCAGCCAAGAGCTGAACAAGCAGCATTCTTCCCTCTCTGACCCCTCTTCCAAATATAGCGCCACAATACAGCAACCTGGGTTGCCCTGCCCTGGTGAATATCTAAGGTTCCACCCCTTACTACAGAACATGTGTGCCAAGACAAAAAAATATGGCCCAAATGAAAGAACAGATCAAAGCTCCAGAAAAAATACAACTAAGCAATGAAGAGATAGCCAACCTATCAGATGCAGAGTTCAGTAATCAGGATGCTCATAGATATGGTTAAGTATTGTCGCAAAATAGAGGAAAAAGTGAAAGCTATGCAAAGTGAAATAAAGGAACCAACCTTTATTGTTGGGAACCTATATAGGAAACTATCAGGGATGGGAAGGAAACTGGGACTCAAATCAATGATTTGGAGCAGAAGGAAGAAATAAGCATTCAACCAGAATGGAATAAAGAAACAAGAATTCAAAAGATGAGGAGAGGCTTTGGAACCTCTGAGACAACTTTAAACATTCCAACATCCAAATCATAGGGGTGTCAGAAGGAGAAGAGGAAGAGCAAGAAATTGAAAACTTATTTGAAAAAATAGTGAAGGAGAACTTCCCCAATCTGGCAAAGGAAATTGATTTCCAGGAAGTCCAGGAAGTGCAGAGAATCCCAAAGAAGTTGGATCCAAGGAAGCACACATCAAGGCACATCATAATTTTATTACCCAAGATTAAATATAAGGAAATCTTAAAAGCAGCAAGAGAAAAGGAGACCATTGCCTACATAAGATTATCAGCTGATTTCTCAAAAGAAACCTTGCTGGCAAGAAAGGGCTGGAAAGTATTCCAAGTCATGAAAAGTAAGGACCTATATCCAAGATTACTCTATCCAGCAAAGCTACCATTTAGAATGGAAGGGCAGACAAAGTGCTTCCCAAATAAGGTAAAGTTCAAGGAGTTCATCAGCACCAAGCCCTTATTATATGAAATATTAAAGGGACTTACCTAAGAAAAAGAAGAAAATCAAAAATATGAACAGTAGAATGACAACAAACTCACAACTATCAACAAACAAACAAACGAACAAAAAAAACAAAAACGAACTAAGCAAACAACTAGAACAGGAACAAATTCACAGAAATGGAGATCATATGGAAAGTTATTAGCAGGGAGAGGGAGGGATGAGAATAGGGGAAAAGGTACAGGATATCAGAAGCATAAGTGGTAGGTACAAAATAGACAGGGGGAGGTTAAGAATAATATGGGAAATAGAGAAGCCAAAGAACTTATATGTATGACCCATGGACATGAACTAAGGAGGGGGAATGATGGTGGGAGGAGGGGTGCAGGGTGGAGAAGGATAAAGAGGAGAAAAAAATGGGAAAACTGTAGTAACATAATCAAAAATACATTTAAAAAGAGGTAAAAATGCAACTGAAATGAAAAAAAAAAAGATTTGTGCAGCCTATGAAAAAGGTGCTATGACTGAATGTGTCAAAAGTGGTTTACAGATTTTCTTGGTACTATGGACATTTTGGCTGAACAGTTCTTTGCTGTGGGGCTGTGTTATGCACTGGGAGATGTTTAGCCACATCCCTGGACACTACCCACTAGGAGCCAATAGCGGGAGATAGCCAAAATACTGAAAATATCCAAATCAATAAAGTTATTGGTGAAAATGAAAATATGTCTGTTTTACGGAAGAAACTAAACAGACTTTTTGACCAACCCAATAGAATATAACTGGAGTCAGGAAAAGGGGCTGATACATATTAGGTGGGCAACTAGTGACCTCTGCCACCATCATGATAAGTTCAGGATGCTTATACACCCAAGTGGGAGTGTTAGGAAAGCCATGAAGTATACATTTTATTTATAAAATATCGTTGACCTTTCCTTTACATTGTCTTATCTTTAATTTTAGTATATTAACATAGTTATTAGGTCTTTCATAGATTTACTTGTGACCTCAGTCCCCATAATTCTGTTTTCCCCATTAAGATTTAATTTTCTCAATCTCAAATTCTTCTTATGTAGGAAGACACTTAACTTACATAGTTGTAGTAAAACCATTCATCTTAAATTTCATGTCTTTCTTTTTCTTATTTTTAGCCATGGCCTGAAGATGCCCTTGAGCTTGTAGCTGTGAAATTCTTAGAAACACTGGAGCTTACTGAGGTTGAACGACAAGCGATAGTTCCAATCTGCAAACACTTTCACACTTCTGTCATGAATCTTTCAGAAAGGTTAATATTAATAAATATTTTAATTACAATAATGCCTTATATTTTGGAGCATCTCTTTCTGCATAAGCCCAAAATTTTAATAGAGTTTCTATGTTTTCTAGATCTCTCAGAGCATTTAATTAGTTAAGACCCCTAGCTTTCAAGTAATGGAAACCTACTTGACCTAGCTTTAATAGAAAGGGGAAGTTTATTACAAAGATACAGAGATGTCTCACAAAGCTTAAGGGAAATAATATGAGGGGGGACCCAAAAAACAATCTATTTACAAAAAAATGTGTATTTATTCTTATATGTTTAAACTTCAGTCATGTTCAAAGTACTCTCCATGATGCAATACACCTATCAAGACTTTTTTCCACTGCTCAAAACAGTATTTGAACTCCTTGATTTTAATGCCTTTTATTCCTTCTGCTGTTTTTCATTTCACCTCTTTCACATCAGCAAAATATTTCCCTTTAAGGACCTTTTTCATCTGGGGAAACAAGAGAAAGTCAGGTGGAGAGAAATCAGGTGTATAGGGAAAGCAGGGCATGGGGATCATGCCATTTTTTGGTCAAAAACTGTTGAACACTAGCATGGTGAGGGTAGGTCTGCTCATAAATCACCCATCATGAAATGGGTGAACAAGTCTTCAAAAAAAAATTCACTAAAGCCATGCAGCCTCTCACAACAATGCCTGCTGGTACACTGATACAGATGGATTCTGAGAATAGTAACCCACAGGGAAAGCCTGTACCACAAGGGGCCTGCCTTCAAGAAGATAATTCTATTTGTTTTGGGGGGTTCCCCCCCACTTGTACCACTGGATCATATAAGTGACTGGAAGCAGGAGTTAGAAAGCCATTCTAAAACTAGAAATGCATTTTCTCAGTTTCTCATTCCTAATTCTATCTGGGTATCTACTTTCTTCTTTCTCTTTGCAGACTGAATTTTCTACTTCCCAGTGCATGTGGAGGAAACTGGCTATCTTTTGATTCTCAAGTTTACTTCTTGCAATTCCAGCTTTAGGTAGAGACTGATTGGCTGTTTCCAACTCCCTATTCCAAATTTGTTCCAAAATGTGATTAGTCTACTTTGTGTCTATTGTCCAATCCCAGTCCCACCAGCTATGGTTAAGGTGTCAAGTTTCATAGAATAAACATCGTTGCTGGAGCACTGGGTGGAAGTTCTCAGATTAGGGGAGATGGTTGGTGGGTCTGTGGATACTTCAAAAGTAGTCATTTTACCTCTGTCAATCTCTGAGACGTTCATTTCAAAAGTACATAAACCCAGTGCTCATATCACTATTTAATGTAGTATTTTGCCTATCCATAGCTAGAGTCATATAGCCAGCTAGTATGGTTGTCTTGGACAGCTACACCAAGAAGTGGGATCTAGTCTATATACTTGCCATGAAATATTGCTTCCATTGTTTCCATATGTATGTGTAGTAGTCTCATACTTCTGGCCATACCCCATTCAGCTGACATGTGACACACTTGTGCAAGGAATGTTGACTTATTCTTACTATCTTGTCTGCAATCCCCTTTTCTCCTACACTTGCCTAGCTTACAAAATATCTTGGGTCCCTTACAGGGTTAGATCTTCCTGGCCTATGAAACATGTAAAAAGGCCTATATCTTTCTTGCTGTAGTTCACCTTTGATACATATCTTTATTGATTTGTCCTTTTTAAATACATCATTGCTATTTGATATTTTGCAGATGAGAAGTTGGGATATGGTTATGTGTAGAATTCTAGAACTCTATGGAGTTCAAGTACTCAGTGGCCTCTAAATAAAATTAATCTTTATTTTTGAATGCTTGTTGTTAATGTTATGTTGAATTTACCTCTTAATTTGTGAAGCCTATTACTTATAATAAGATATGTTATCTGCCTCTCTTAGGTTCTTGCAAGATTTAGGACGACATAACTATGTTACTGCTACATCTTATCTTGAACTTATTGCCTCATTTCGACAGCTTTTGACTAAGAATCGTCAAACTGTTATGGGAGCAAAACAACGATACGTGAATGGGCTTGACAAACTAGCTTTTGCTGAGTCTCAGGTAAATTTGATGAGCTGCTCAAATTGATGATATATAATAGGAATTGTAAGAAATAACAACAGTATATTATGTGCTGGGAACTGTGTTATATGTATCACATACATTCCTTCAATTATTCCTCATAACAACTCCATGAGGTAGAAACATTTATGATCTTTATTTTACAGATGAGTAAAGTGAGTTTTAGAGAAGTTAACTAAGTTTCCTGGACCACACAGACTCAAGTACATCTTGTTTTATTCTTAATTTTTTGTAATTTGTAGAGAATATAATAAGTCTGGGTTGACTATTTTAATAGCTGGTAAAATATAAGATTGGAGTTTTAAAAAGTGAGTCAAGTGCTACTAATGCCTATTAGCATTAGTTCAATATAAGCAACAGGGGTTTAGATGGTTCATATGCATTGTATGCCATGCACATAATATAGCAGGGATACCCCAAGTTGCCACCTACTTTTCTATCTGCATTTCTTCCATGGCAATTGCATCCTCCCACTGCCCTGTCATATACTCAAGGAAGACAAAGTATTTTGTGAAGAAACTGGGCACACTCTCGTGATTTTATCCTGTAAATGACTGGAAGAAAAAGTTAAGATTTTCTGATCCTAATACCTTATGATACTTTTAAGTTTCACTTTTCTATGCTTGGCTTCTATAGCTATTGTAGCTATGAAAACTTAATGATAAACTGTATATTTAGGTTGGTGAAATGAAAATGGAGCTTGTTCAGTTACAGCCCAAATTGGAGGAAGCTAAAATTGAAAATGCACATATGATGCAGGTAAAGTGTCCTGAATGTTTGTTTCAGCTGATGTCAGAAGACAATTGAAATATGTAAAATTAACTTTGAAAATAAGCCTCACTTTTTTGCTACTAGACCTTAGAACATTACCCTTTTCTGTTGATTAGCTATCTCTTTGGGTCCTGTGTAGTTTCTTTTATTTTTGAAAGGAGGTGGGAAGCCCATGACCAAATTAGGTTACATGTGTTTTCATTTCTCCTCTTTTTATCTTGGGCTGATCTACCCTTCAAAATGATATGTTGGATTCCCTAATTTTTAAACATTCTTTTGTCCCTAAGAGTGAGAAAGCAATAGGATGTTTATGGAACTGTCTTTATTTTTTCTTTATTTATTTTCTTTAGGTTATTGAGATAGAGTCTGTACAAGTAGAAGCAAAGAGAAAGTTTGTGAAATTAGATGAAGAGGTAGCCAGTGGAAAGGCTGAAGAAGCCCAGCTTCTGAAAAACGAGTGTGAAAGTGACTTAGCTGAGGCAATTCCAGCCTTGGAAGCAGCTTTGTCTGCACTGGATACACTAAAGGCAAGTGTTTGACTTAGCTATATTGAATTTCACTAACAAAGTAAAATCGTATACAGGTGCTTGATTAAATAGGTATAATTCTATTTCAGTGGGTGATATTATGTTGTTTTGTCTAGTCAAATGAAACTTGACTCCTAATACTTCTTGGATATATTATTTTTTGCTTTTCATATATTATTTATAATTTTCATTTAAGATATTCCAATGAAAATGGAACAAACAGTCTCCAAGAGAACAAAGTAGTGCTGTACTGTACATGGACCAGAAGGCATACGTTAAACAGAGTGTGTAGTCACTGTTCTGCAGCCCCTAGACATGCATGTACAGAAATACTTAAAGATCATTTCCAATACAGATGTGGGTGCCACCTGTCTGGATTACACTGTGTTGTATATGAATTTATACAGGGTCTTTAGGCAAGACCAGAACAACCTCATCAAACAGAGCAGGAAAGACAGCTTCTGTTGACTAGGGAGGCCCAGTGTAGTATGGCGGTTCAGAATGTTCAGACCGCATTCTTTGCCTTCTTTCCTAATCAGTGCCCTAACTTTCATGTAAGAGACCAGACTAGATGGTGAGTTCAATGTATGGGTAAATCAGCATCTCACAGGATCAAATTATATCTGATTTGCAGTTACATCAACCCTGTAGTTATAAGACATGAGATTATTTTAGGGCATTTATAGAAACTTCTTAGTACTCTCACTGTGCTGTGAGTCAGGAATTTAAAACCCTGAGCTTATTATTTTCTTCCTGTCTGCCATTTGGCACATTTAAACACCACACTCTACCCAAGGTCTTCATTCTCTCCTACAGGGACATTTATCACAGCAGCCAATCATTCTGGCAAAACCTTGTTTTCAATAAACATTCTGTTCTAGATGAGCATGAGCATTATTCTAAGTAATTGTTTTATCACTGTGTACCACAGACTTTCAGCATTCCATTGTCTGAAACACAATATTCTTGATGCCTTCAAACCCCACCAGTTAGTGAATCAAATCAACATTACGTTCTTCTTTCTTTGCAAGTCTGTTGTTTCCACCATTCTTAGTATCAAATACTATATGTGATATGACTTAGGTTTCAGTTACAGAGAAGAGAATTGACTCTGTTTAGTATAAGCAGACAGTACTCTTTTTAAAATGTATTTTATGGATTATGCTATTACAGTTGTCCCATTTTTTCTCCCCTTTATTCCCCTCTGCCCTGTATGTCCCCCACCACCAGCATCCCCCCACCTTAGTTCATGTCCGTGAGTTGTGCATATAAATTCTTTGGCTTCTCTATCCTCCATACTATTCTTAGCCTCCCCGTCTATTTTGGACCTACCATTTATTCTTCTTATACCCTGTACCTTTTCTCCCATTCTCCTCCCTCCTCCTCCCCACTGATAACCCACCACATGATCTCGGTTTTTGTGAATCTGTTCCTGTTCTAGTTGTAGGGAATTTTACAAATAGATTACAGAACTGTTGGAAGAGCTGAAGAAACAGATTGTAGACTGACCTGCCAGGAATGACTCAGATAAACAAATTGCAGAAATAGATTACCAAAGGAATGATCCCTCTGAAGCTCACAGAGCCTCCCCACAGAGCTACATCATCTCTACTATAGTCCATATCAGCAAAACAGATGCTTACACTCTTCAGTTTGATGCCCCACTTACTCAGTTTGAGTCTAGTGTCATTCAAGTGATGTGATGGTGGATCCTAATGACCTTCCACAACTCTAGCTGCATGGGAAACTAAAATATATAGTTGTTAGCTTTCTAGAAATTGCAAGGGAAGTGAGAAGGATATTAGAGTGGATAATAAGTAAATGAATCTATTGTATCTGTCAGAACAATATATACCTTTAAAAAATAAGTTTGAAATTGGGACCTACCTCTTCTTTCATTTTGATGGTGGTGTAAAGTTAATATTACATATAAGAAAATATAGAATTCAGCCTGTCTAAATTAGGGTTTTTAGCATGGGTTCTATGTATGAGTTTGGTATGTGATTACAAGGAACTTTTGTGTTTATGTGCAAAGATATATCTTCTGGAGGGTTTATAGCTCTTATTCTCATAAGGATCTATGATCTTCCAGATTTTGAGAACCATTGCTGTTAGTCTGTGCTAAATTCTATACTGTTAGTTCTTTCATAGCCATGCAAAGCCAAAAAAACAATTACAATTTCAAGTCAAAATTGATACTTTTCTACAATATTACTTTTATGCTACTTCTCCAATATTACTTTAAAAATTCATTATTTAGAAATAAACTATTTTTAAGATATCTTGCTTTCTTTTGATTTAGCCAGCTGACATTACAATTGTGAAATCAATGAAGAATCCTCCATCTGGTGTTAAACTAGTTATGGCTGCTGTTTGTGTCATGAAAGATATCAAACCAGAAAAAATTTCTGATCCTTCAGGAACAGGAGGCAAGGTAATAACTAGACACAGGTTTAAATCATATTCATGAATATGCAGAATACTTATAGCAATTATCAAACTAAATGTCAATAGTACCCAGTCCAGGGAATTTTTATATTGTTTTCTAGATTAAGTAGGTTCAGAATAAATTATGGAAAATACTATATTTATTCTAGGGCAAAGCAAACACAATATAATGTCAGAAAAAATGTGGATCCAATAGATTCCATCTCCTTTTCTGTAAAGTTAATAATAATAATTAGTAGGATTCTCTACTATCATGGGGATGGGATTGAATGAACACTGAGATTTCTGTGCTTTTTCAGCTAAGAGTCTCAAGAACCTGATATACAGGGTCCAGCAGAAGTAATGCCAGCTTGAGTGTGGTTGGTAGGGTAATAATATGAGTGTAATACTTTATAGTTTTAATTTGAACATTTCACCTAAAATGTCATATGATATGCTTGAGTGTGATATTATTATGTTATAGAATTACATGCTCATGCTTTTGTAATAAGAGAGTTTGTAATAAAAAGGGGACGTAATTTGTGCCGGATGCTTATAAACACATTAGTAGTTGTTTCTGAGCATTCAAAATTCTGCTGTTACAGTATAGTGAAATTGTTAAAAGCATGTACTCTGGAGCCAGAATGTCTTGTCAGAAATCCCAGCTTCATTGGCAATGTGACCTTGGGCAAGATGATTAATCTCTGTGAAATTCTGTAAAAAGAGGGTCATCGTAGTACCTGCCTCATAAAGTTAATGTGAGGATTAGATTAGTTAATGCATATAAAGCCCTTATGTATAAAGCTTCACAAACAGTAAGCTCACAATAAATGTTAGCTGATACAGAAAATTATTATTCAAGGCTACAGACCTTAAAAAGGAAGGCATAGTTTCCATCCTAAAGTTAAAGACTTATTTTCCTTTTATTCTTTTTTCTTTTTTTTTTGTTGCTGTATTCTTTTATTAAGTTGTCTATTTGAGTACCAACATCAAAATGTTTAAGTTGCTATTATATTCTAAAATGTGTCAGTATCTGGTAGGCAAAAACTCCTTTGTTCTTAATTCATTTCTTAGTTCCTTCATGTGAATTTTCTCTGCTAGGTAAACTTTAGATTCATCCTTTAAAATTTCACCAGATACCATTTTGGGCATTTGATTGACAAAAAAAAAAAAAAAAGAAATCTTAGGTATAAATCTTTGTGACCTTGGATTAGGCAATGCTTTCTTAGGACAACAAAATCACAAGCAACTGAAAAAATAGGTAAATAAAATTTCATCAGAATTAAAAACTTGTACTTCAAAGGGCACTATCAAGCAAATTTAAAAATAACTCATAAAATGAAAGAAAATATTTTCACACCATATATCTGATTAGTATAGTATCCAGAATATGTATCAATAACAATAAAACTCAGTAATAAAAAGGTGAATAACCCAATTAAAAATAGGTGAAAGGAAATGTTGAATACACATACTATGATTTGAAAGAAGAGACTTGAAATTGTAAGGATGGTAATTCTCTAGAAATTTAATCTTTTTATTATCGTCAACTGAGAACATGCTTATTGATTTTAGAGAGAGGTGAGAGAAAGGGAGGGAGAGAGAGAGAGAGAAACATTGATCTCTCACACGTGTCCCTATACCTACCTGGGATCAGACCTGAAATCTAAGTAAGTATATGCCTGTGACCTTTTGGTGTACAGGACAATGCTCCAGCCAACTAAGTCATACCAGTCAGGGCTAGACTTATTATCCTTTCATATTTTTACAATACCTGGGTTTGAATCCCTGAACTGGAAAATTGGGATTTTATGTGTGTGTGTCATCCTATCCTTCTTCAAGATAATAAAGAAAATAAATAGGCTTTTACCTTACCAAGTTATTTTCATGTGCACATACATACTCACACTTACACTCACACACCACACACCTCTATCAGGCTTCTGGAAGTAGGAAAAAGAATGTTCAGCTAGTTGTTTAATATCTTTCACTAGCACAAGCAAGTACCATGCACTTTATCTTATAACTGGGAGATCAATGTATAATCTTTGTTTTTTTCTTCTTTATTTTACTTGGGAAACCTAGGTAAATTCTTAATAAGAAAAAAAATGCTACCTGTCTTACTCCGTTTGGACTTCTATAACAAATTACATAGACTGGGTGGCTTATAAACAATAGAACTTTATTTCTCAAGATAATGGGACCTGGGAAGTCTAAGATCAAGGCTCCAGTAGATTCAGAGTCTGTTTCCTGGTTTATAAATGACTTCTTTGCTGTGTCCTCACATGATGGAAGTGAAAGGGAGCTCTCTTAGATTTTCCTCTGTAAAGATACTAATCCCATCCATGAGCTAATCACCTCCCAAAGACCCAAATGCTATTACATTGGGGATTAGATTTCAATATATGAATTTAGGGGGACAGGAACAGAAACCTTCAGTATATAGCGCTACCTTTCTGGTTTGAAAGAGTTAAAAAATAAATAAAAATAAAAGTTGAAATAATAAACATATGAAATTATGGTGTTTATACTAGTTACTTATCTTATTTTCTAAAGAGAAATAAGCATATCATTTATCTTTCAATATTTAATTTTTATAATAAGTTTAATATATAAGTTCATATTCATATTTTAAATATTTGATATGTATAACATGCTTTTTGGGGGAGGAGTCTCTTTATTTCCAAGAAGATAAAACTTGATATTTTGAAAGTATATAGTTTCTCTGGAGAAAATATGTCTTAAACTTTCAAGAAGAAAAATTTTATAGTGAACATCTTTAATTGTACTTTTAATAAGCTTACAAAATTTTATTTACAGATATTAGATTACTGGGGACCTAGCAAAAAACTTTTGGGAGATATGAATTTCTTAAGAGATTTGAGAGAATATGATAAGGACAACATTCCAGTGAGTTTTATTGGATTTTTTTTTGTGTATATGTAACTTTGTTAAGATGTGAAAAATCTTTAACATTATGTAATGCTATATAAAATATAAGAAGATTTTCTACTTTGGATTAAAATAACAAATAAAAGAACATTCTACTTGTTAATGACTATTTTATGAATTTTCGTATTGCATAGACCCATGCCTCTTTCAGACCATTGATGGTCATTTAATAAATTACTGTTTTAGTGTATTATTGACACAGAAGAGTTCTCTAAGTATATTATGATAGTTTATTTGTAAATCTGATACACAAATTTATGTGAGATGAAGTATAATGCATTTTTCCCATTTGAACTTTTATTTTTTTATTAATGTTTAATTATCCTTTCCTCTTGTTTCCATGTTTTCTTAACCAGCACCTCTTTTAATGTTTTTAGAAGCATTTTTCCTCAATATCTGTCATAATTTTGCATATTTTGCTCACAAATTACTTGTGTTTCTGCTTTACTTATGCTTATTTTAAAATTATCTCAAAGTACTGACTTGTTTTTAAAAACAACATAACTTTTTATACAATATTTTTACTATTTATGATTATTTTTTCATCTTATGATTGTGCAATTTGTTAAAATTTTAAGATCTAAATCTTTGTTGTGTAGGTGACTGTTATGCAGAAGATTCGCGGTGAATATTTAACAAACCCTGAGTTTGACCCCCCTAAGGTTGCTAAAGCTTCTTCCGCTGCTGAGGGTCTGTGTAAATGGATCATGGCTATGGAAGTATATGACAGAGTTGCAAAGGTATTTTGAGGCTCAGCACATCTATTTTCTATTAAAATATTCCCAGAAGTTAAAATCTTTGCATGTATTTGCCAGTTAAGACTTTCCTAAAAGTGCTACAACAAATAATTTGTCCTGCTACAGCATAAACATCAGACATCAAGTACCTAGTAGTTGAAAATACTTGCATATGACATAACCTGGTTGGGGCTAGTATGAGTGGTAGTGCTGGAGGAGCAGGGAGGGATAGTCATTGCAGTTGGCCCAAATGACCTATATCCTGACCTATACCCATAGGGACAAAGGGCAAAAGAGAATTAGAGTTTGATGAATGGAGAGCAGAAACAAAGAAAAATCTAGAACTTCAAGGGCAAAGTGGTAGATTAAACAATTGATTCAAAGGGTTAGAATTAAGAAGATCCAAGCAGGGTTAAGAGGCAGAGCTGGGGAAGATCCCCTAAAGCAATGGCTAGGTTGATAGGGAACCTTTTATCAAATATCCCCTGAGGTCAAATTCCTGGGAGAACAGAGAATGGTTTAAGAGTATTTTGTAAATTTGGCTAACAAAGGATCAGGGAAAACACTGGCATTGTCCTTTGTAGCTTGCAAAATTCTACCTAGGATAGCAGGATATATAAATAAAAAGGCAGTAAAAATACATTATAATGTGTTCAGAAAAACTTCACAGTATAGAATGAATGATCAGGCTGTGATTATTGGGAAAATATTCTTAGTAACATACATGTGCCTATAGAGAGCTAGGGACTTTGTTAGTTTCAGGGAAGTAGACCTGTATACACCTGTTAAAGAAATAAAATTAATTTTATCTTGGATGTCTCCTGACATCAGAAGTAGAAAGTGGAGCTTCATGCTTTCTATCTATTTCTTTAACATATTCCCCTTCAGGATTCCATCTCACAGGAGAGAAATGGGCCATTCGGTGTCTGATACCTTGCCTCCCTCCTCCCTCTTTGCCTTCAGCTTCATTCCTGGCAGAAGATTTAGGTCTCCCTTCTTTCAAATGCACCTACTCTTTTTGGTCACCTGCTAAATTCTTTTTATCAATGGCTTATAGTGCACTCAGTGATAAAGTTGAAACCCCCATTTTTTTTTTTTTTTAACAGTTTGCATTCAATAGCATCCTACACCAGTTTCAGATCTATAGCAAAGTGGTGGGGAAAACCATGCACTCTATGAGTGGTCACCGAGGGCTGTCCCAAGCACCCACCTGGCCCCATACCCCATTATCTCAACATTATTGACTATATTCTCCATGCTACAATCCACATGTCTGTGGATATTTTGCAACTACCAATTTGTACTGCTTAATCCCTTCACCTTTTTCACCCAGCCCCCTGACCACCCCTCCTCTCTGACAGCTGTCAGTCTGTTTGTTCTCTGTATCTACCAGTCTGTTTCTGTTTGGCTTGGCAAACCCCTTTATTGATATATTAATGAGCATAATAAAATTAGAATTTTAGGAAATCCTTTTTCTCTAAACAAAATGTGTCTTTTCAAGGTTTGCTGAGGATAATTCAATTTTGGTAGTGAAACTGAATATCAAGGCTTTCTTTTTCTTTGTATTTCTATCATAGTCTTAATCTCCCCCCAGCACCCCTACCCCTGCCTGCCCCCAAAGAAGGCAGATGTATGCCTTGCATGATTGGGGAGAAGATCACAGGCTTGGAAATGCAAAGAACAAACCAAAACAAAACAAAAAGAAACCCCAACAAACAACAACAAAAAAGAGCACATTCATGTATTTTAAACACTTATAATTCTGCCACATATTTTTCTCTATTTTTGGCAACAGTTTAATGGCAACTTATATTTAGAGACATTTTGGTATATATGGTACCATTTTTGCTACATAATGTGACATTGTTAGTCCAGAATAATTTATCTGTTTTATATATGACAGTGTGCTGGTTTAGAATGATTTATATATTTTGTATAATATATAAATATTTTTTCATTTATTTGTGTATAAATAAGGTAAGATTTAAGGAAAAATGTTCATTTTTTATAGCTTGTTATTATACGTAACTAGTGTATGTATAATAATAAACATTTTAATCCATAATATCTATAAAGGATTATATTAGATTTCAGTTTTATAGAGTACACATCACAGCTGCATATATTGTTTCCAAATAGGTAGTAGCTCCTAAGAAAGCCCGCTTATCAGAAGCTCAGAAGTCCTTAGCTGAGACAATGGAACTCTTGAATGAGAAGAGAGCAGAACTGGCAGAAGTTGAACATCATTTGGAAAGTTTGGAAAGAACATTTACTGAGAAGACTGAGGAAAAGGCTCGTTTAGAAGATCAGGTGGAACTCTGTGCTAAGAAACTTGAAAGAGCCTCACAATTGATTGGAGGACTGGGTGGAGAAAAATCAAGGTCAGATTTCTGCTCATTTTAACAACATTTAAGAATTCCAGACTTGAATGTGTGACTTTCTTTGGATCTTTATTATGATTACTGATTTTAAAATAGCTGGTTGAAAATGTGGGCACCTGGCCAGTCTTCTTCAAACTGAGTATCAATGTCAAAGGATGTTTTTGGCAACTTGCTTTCAAGTGTTTTTTTAAAAGAGAGAGAGAACCAAGTAGGGGAAATGATCATTTTTAATCTAAATGGTATATGGGCAAGCATTGTACAATTCTTTCCAGTTTTACACATATGTTTAAAATTTTTCATAATAAAATATTGGGGGGCAGTAAAATATGTCTTATTTTGTTGAAGTTTATTTCAAAGACGATGCAACTGCTTTGGTCTAACAAAGCCAGTTACCTTTATTCTAATTATTTATTTGTACTGACCAACCAGCTATCTCATTGATTAATGACATTTGTTGAAGGAATAGCATGATAAAGTAATGTGCCTTTGACTTCGTAGTGCAGATTAGATAGTTTTGGAATGTAATTTTTATTGTACAATTTTCATTAAATTGAAAATATCAACTCTAGCAATAGTGTGTAGCTTCTGTACAACTTAAATGTAATTTGGGGTAATAAATTGCAAACATTTCTATGCTTTACAGACTAAAAATAAATACTGAACCAAACAGCAGGGCCACTAGACCAAATCATCCTGATGAAAATGATTAGACAAAATGTGGGTGGGCAGCGGTGGGGGGGGGGCATATCTAGTCCAAATCCTGAAAAAAAAAAAAAAAAACCCCAATATTTTAATAATGAAAGGTTGATTGTCATTTATGTAACATAGATATGTGTTAAAGCACATTAGAGATAGAAGAGACCGAACCTCCTCATTTTATAGATAAGCAAGTGCCCAATATTTTGTGGCTTTTTGTTACAGAATTTGAACTAGAAAACCCTTGCCCTTTCAATTACTTCTATCATTCTCTATGGCGAGGCTATTTTGACTTTAGTTAATCTCACAGGTGGTCTCAAGCAGCAAATGACCTTCAGATAGTATATGAAAATTTGACTGGTGATGTCTTGGTATCAGCAGGAGTAATAGCCTACCTTGGTGCTTTCACTTCTGGCTTTCGACAAACATGTATAGAAAATTGGAGCATGTTGTGCAAGGTAATGGTTTTATATTTCATAAGTTTCTTTCCAGAACATTCAAAGTACAAGTTGAGGTATTGGGAGGGGGGATGATAATAATAAGTACAGAGAAGGGAAGAAATAACTGAAAATGCAAGATTTTTTTCCCTTATTTGATCAGTAAAGTATTTCATAGTACAACTTTCTTTTTCTATTTTATTTTTTACTTTCTCTTAAATTTTTTTAATTTTTCAAATATAGTTGATATTCAATATTATGTTAGTTTCAGGTGTATAGCATTGCAGTTAGATATTTATGTAACTTACAAGGTGATCACCCCAATAAGTCTAGTACCCATTAACATTGTATGTAGTTTTTACAATATTATTAGCAATATTTCCAATGCTATGCTTTTATTCATGTAATAGTTCAAATTTCAATTCAGTTTTTTCCTTTTTTTTAGAGTTATTAAATAATATCTAATAAATCAGTATTTTAATTTTAAATATATTTCAATCAATAAGGTAAGAGAAAATATTAGATATTTGTTTATTTCTTACAGGAGAGAAAAATCCCATGTTCAGAGGAGTTCTCATTGAGTAAGACCCTAGGTGATCCAGTAAAAATTAGAGCTTGGAATATTGCTGGATTACCAAGAGATACTTTCTCCATAGATAATGGAGTGATTGTTAATAACTCCAGGCGTTGGTAAGTGACATAAAGTATATTTATTTTTCAATTATTGTATTTGAAAGTTTTTAAACATAGAGAAAAGTTTAAAGGATTTTAGAGTAAGCACCCAATAGCTACCTACATCCTGGCTTCTTTTTAATGTATTTTATTGATTATGTTATTACAATTGTCCCATTTCCCCCTTCACTCCCCTCCAGCCTGCCCCCCTCCCACCCACATTCCCCCACCTTTAGTTCATGTCCATGTGTCATACTTATAAGTTCTTCAGCTTCTACATTTCCCATACTATTCTTACCCTCCCCCTGTCTATTTTCTACCTACCATCTATGCTACTTATTCTCTGTACCTTTTCGCCCTCTCTCCCCCTCCCCTGTTGCTTTCCCTCCATGTGATCTCCATTTCTGTGGTTCTGTTCCTGTTCTAGTTGTTTGTTTAGTTTGTTTTTGTTTTTGTTTTAGGTATGGTTGTTAATAACTGTGAGTTTGCTGTCATTTTCCTATACATGTTTTTTCTTCTTTTTCTTAGATAAGTCCCTTCAATACTTCATAAAATAAGGGCTTGGTGATGAACTCCTTGAACTTGACCTTATCTGAGAAGCACTTTATCTGCCCTTCCATTCTAAATGAAAGCTTTGCTGGATAGAGCAATCTTGGATGTAGGTCCTTGCCTTTCATGACTTGGAATACTTCTTTCCAGCCCCTTCTTGCCTGCAAGATTTCTTTTGAGAAATTAGCTGATAGTCTGATGGGGACTCCTTTGTAGGTAACTGTCTCCATTTCTCTTGTTGCTTTTAAGGTTTTCTTTTTCCCTTTAATCTTGGGTAATGTAATTATGATGTGCCTTTGTGTATTCCTCTGTGGGTCCAACTTCTTTGGGACTCTCTGAACTTCCTGGACTTCCTGGAAATCAATTTCCTTTGCCAGATTGGGGAAGTTCTCCTTTATTATTTATTCAAATAACTTTTCTACTTGTTGCTCTTCTCTTCTCCTTCTGGTACCCGTATAATTCAGATGTTGGAATGTTTAAAGATGTCCTGGAGGTTCCTAAGCCTCTCCTCATTTTTTTGAATGAGGTTTTTTCATTCTTTTCTGGTTGGTTGTTTCTTTCTTCCTTCTGGTCCACTCCATTGATTTGAGACCAAGTTTTCTTTCCATCACTGTTTGTTCCCTGTGCATTTTTCTTCATTTCACTTAGCGTAGCCTTCATTTTTTCATCTAATTTGCAACCAAAATCAACCAATTCTGTGAGCATCCTGATCATCAGTGCCTTGAACTGTGCATCTGATAGGTTGGCTATCTCTTGGTCGTTTAAAAGTATGGGCTCTGGAGTTTTGATTTGTTCTTCTGCTTGAGTCCTTTTTGGGGGGGTTGGGGGGGGTCTGGTCACACCTGTTAAGTATGAGGGGCGGAGCCTTAGGTGTTCACCAGGGCAGGGCAACCCATGTCACTGGGTTGTGACGTTATATGTGGGGGCGGGGTCAGAGAGGGAACAATGGCGCTTGCTCTGATCTCTGTCAGATTTCAATCCCTTCTGCTGCTTTCCATAAGCAAACTGGGCCCTTCTGGTGCTGATTCTCCGGTAGGTGGGCTTGTGTACATTCTAGGACCCTGTGGGTCTCTCCAACAAACTCTCCTGTGAGACTGGGAGTCTCTTCAGGGACCTCAGCCTCCACAAGTGTTTTCACTCAGTGCTTTTAGGCTTTATTTCCTGGCACTGGGACCCTGGGTTGTTCAGTCTATCTCGCTGCCTGTTTTCACCTGGTTTATCTGTGCTTGAATGTGTGACTGCAGACAGCCAGCTGCCTTGCACACCTCACTGGGTCTGCTTGTTGCCTCCCCATGCCCAGGGTCTGCTAGCTGCTGCTTTTTCCTGCTGAGACCCCTCTCTGCCGGTAGCTGACTCTGCCCCTCTTACTGGTCTGGATGAATGGTTGTCAGGACTTCTGTACAGTTAAATTTTCTGTCTGTGCTGCTTGTTTTTTTGTTTCTAAATTTTTGTTGTCCTTAATTTTGGTTGTGCGAGGAGGCACAGTGTGTCCACCTATGTCTCCATCTTGGCCGGATGTCTCAACATTTTATTATTCTTGCTGCTTTATCAAGTATTTATCCATCCCTCTATCCATTCATCAACTCATCCTTTTTTATGTGTTTCATCCTAAGTAGCAGACATGGATACCCTTTCCCCAATACCTCAGCCATGAATATCATTACCTAACGTTCAATATTATTAATATTTTTTTAGATGAAATTTCATCCCATATAATACACAAGATTTAAGAACACCATTCCGTGGCTTCTTTAAAAAGTGTATACAAAAGTATACACTTGTGCAACCCAAACCTCTGTCAAGATATAGCACATGACTCCCAGAAAGTTCTTTATGTCCCTTCTCAGTAAATTCCCATCCTCACTGTAGAAAATTTTTATTTTAATTATCTCCCACCATAGATTAGTTTGGCCTATTCTAGAACTTCATATAAATAAATCATACTGTACATACTCATTTGTGAAAGGTTTCTTCCATACAACATATGTTGCTAGTTTTTTGTTGTTGAGTAGTATTCCATTGTATGAATGTATCACTGTTGATGCATTCTCCTATTGATGGACACTTAGGCTGTTTTCATTTTTTGGCTATTCAATGCATTTATATTAACTAGGTATTTCTACCACTTTCAAGATGCTATAACTATACTTTATGCAATTTCATGGATATCTTTTAAAATTGCTATCAACAGTGTGATAATTACATGAATATTCCAAATGGTTTTTATTGTTATCATTTATATCACTTTGAAAAACTCGGAAAATTACTCCCATCTGAGAAATAGGGTCTATAAATGGTAATTTCATCATGTTGTAATCTAATTTTTTTTAAAGATTTTATTTATTTATTTTTAGAGAGGGAAGGGAGGGAGAGAGAGAGAGAAAGAAACATTAATGTGTGGTTGCTGGGGGCCGTGGCCTGCAACCCAGGCATGTGCCCTGACTGGGAATCGAACCTATGATGCTTTGGTTTGCAGCCCGCGCTTAATCCACTGAGCTACACCAGCCAGGATAATCTAATTTTAAAAGTCTTTTCATGGGACAGTATCTCAAACATACTATGATAGGTACTACTGAGCTCTTATATTCATGAGGTATTACTTTTATAAGTGCCCTATATCCACACAAACTCCTATGAGTGAGTTAGGTATCATTATTATTATTCCATTTTATGATGAGGAAATTGAGACCCAGAGTGATTTAGTAATTTGAAATTTAGTAAGATAATAACTGACCTAATCAATGATGGAGTCAGAATTTGAACCCAGGCAATTTTACTTCCAAATCTTTGTCCTTGATTACTATGTTAAGTAAAATGTAGAACAGGATATCACATTCATTGCCTTTTAAACTATAATGAAAATTTTGATATTCTTTTGGAATATGAGATACATTAAAGTTGCATTACTCATCAGTGAGGAAAGGATGTGCTGCCATAAATTACTATCATTATAAAAAATAAATTAAATTAGATCCTTATTTTTATCTCATTCAAAGATACAAAAGAAGGCAAGCACCTGAATGCCCCTGACACGGAGGGGATCTCTCTCTACGTTTTTGCTCTTAGCCTGGAGGTAGATTGCTATTGCTTGGTACTCTGTGTTAGGTTGTTTGAGGGGCAGAGTGGGAGTTCTCTATTATTCTGTTTCTTAGTCAGTCTTAGGAAGGCCCTGAGTAGATGGGCCTTCAGGATAGGACTTTTTTAGCCTTTCTGTCCCCCTTTCCCATGACTGCTTAATTCTGCCTTATACCTGTGGTTGGTCTTCAGCAGGAGTTTCCCACCCTTATCCTAGAGTGAGAGATCTCTACTTTGTAAAAGTTGATAAAGATATAATATCTTTAGCCCAAGATGTTTTTCTGTTCCAAGCCCCTCAACCCTCATCCACGGGTTGAGTTTTTCTTTTGCTCTTGCTCCAGCTACAATGCATGTTATGCCCTTACTTCTTCCAGGATTCCCAGGCATCATTTTAGGCCAATACATGTTATTTTCTCAGCTTGGAGTTTCCTGGGTTCCATAGACAGTGTAAACGTGCACCCTGCACCTGTGTGAAATGTAGGCCCATGGTTACAGATTCTCAGGGGTCTTTTTTCCAGTTGCAAATGAGACAGGAATCAAAACACTTCATTCTTGTCTCCAAATGCATAGAGTTGGATTTTTTTCTACCTATGCTTTCACTAAGCATTTTGTGCGTTTAAGCTTACTACAGGGCCTCAGTTCCAGCTTTTTGCTCCTATGGATAAAAGGAGCCCTTAGGTTACTAGAACTGACACTCTCCCCAAGGCTAGATACCATTTCAGCTCACACACTTACTGTTCTACAATTCAGTTTTGTCTCTGTGTCTGGCACCTGTGTTTTACTGGATGTTTCTATTGTGTATATATGTATCTCTTAAATTCATGTCACCTATGTATTTTTAAAATGTCATATTTTAACCCCTGGTGGATATGCTAAATTAGGTGGGTGGAGGATTTTTAGATTATTTAGCTAGTCATGCTGTTAGAACCATAGTTTAGAATTAATCAGTCCTTATTCTGCTTGCTCATAATTTCTAGTTTGTCTGTTTATAATATTGTGCAGTGGTTGAGAGCAGTGCAGACACCAGTGTCTGGATATTTGGATTCAAATTCTCCTCTATCACTGTCTATCTTAAGATTTTGGTAACTTAGTTGACCTCGCAATGCCTCAGGTGCCTCATCTGTAAAAGAAGATAATAATTCCTACCTCACAGGAATATTGTAAGAAAGTACTTAGACTATAAGTGCTCAATAAATATTAGTTTTTATAATTACCATTTTCAAAGACCTCATTTAGTGTCTGTATCTCAAACTGACTTGCTTTTTAACCATGATGAAATACTGTATTGATTTATTATTGTTAATTAACACATTAGTCTGGCTACTTAACAGTAAAGCTTTGTTTTCCCCAAAATACTACCGCTGTCAGAAGCCTAGATTGACAATGCTTTTCTCTTCAGACTGTGCAAAGACCTCAAATGTAGACTAGAATTACTTTCATACCATACTTGGAATACAAATACCATTGCATGGTCTTATCTCTCTGATGGACAAAACAACTCAATTTTCCAATTATATTTGTAATATTTATAAAAGGTTGTATTAAATGGGAGTTGGATTTCTTTTAGATAAAAAAAGAATCTCTATTGCAATACTAAGGACATTGATTTAGGCATTACCAAGAATATTGACTAGCATTGAAATGTTAATGTACAGAAATCATTACTTTTTGCAAGGGAAAGAACAAATACTGTATTTTCCCAATAATAAGCAAATAAAAGGAAGAAAAAAAGTCTCTTTAAATAGGGCATTGATGCATCTAGTTTAATTACTAGGTTACTTTTAAGCAGTTGTATGTAAAATAATTTTCTCATTTCCAGAACATGTTTCATCTGTTTGCTGTGATAGCAAAAGTAAATTTTGACCAGCATCTGAACCATTTTGTGTTTTCAGTAGGATTTCAGTACAATTTGAACTGAGAAAGAAAACAACCAGGCAGCTAGTAGTGGATTGTTTTGTTTTTTGGAAAGGAAAGAAAATAAAAGAACAGAGTTATCTGGGAGTAGTCGATTAAAGAGCTTATTTATAGGAAAAGGGAAAGGAGATTTTATCCCTAGAAGCTGTTGAAACAGAAAGAGAATGTCTGGGAAAGCCAATGTGACATGAGACGAAAGCTCCCTTTTTTTGCTAATACTTTTTAAAGATTATTTAATGCATTGTACTGAATATAAAAGAAACATAGGTCATCATTATCACTGAGGAAGAAGAAAGCACAATGCATTTTGAATATCTGAAACCATGAATCACATGTTCTCAAATATGAAGTTTTTACCATACTTACATAGAAAAAATCCTAAATAGATCTTAAATATATACCAGGCTAAACTTAGGAATTTAGTTTATGACTCTGTTGATAATTTGAGGCTAGTAGATCTCTTTCAAATAAATAGAATTATTTTTTATGTTATGTTAATAGATGTCATATATTAAACATATCTTGAGCCCTGGCCAGTATAACTCGGTTGGAGCATTATCCAGTAAATGAAAGGTTGTGGGTTTGGTCCCCAGCTAGTTTATGTGCAAGAGGCAACCAATTGATGCTTCTCTCTTGTACTGACGTTTCTCTCTCTCTCTCCTTCCCTTCCCTTCTCTATAAAAATCAATAAGCATGTCCTCAGGTGAGGGTTTTAAAAAAGTTACCTTGAAGACAGTGTGTTACATTGGAAAGAACACAGCTTACAGGATCACAACATCCTATTTCTGACATTGAACTAATTTTGTAACCATGGAACCTTGGGCACTCTCTGAGACTACATTTTTTCATTTCAAAAATAAATGAGAAAAAACCTTTTCATTGTTTTCTCACAGCACTTTTGTAAAGATTAACTCTGATAATATATGTGAAACATGTATTTTTACAAATTGATAGTGATGTTTATTATTTAAATTATATAATTTTAAAGAAATATGAATATCTATTTTTCCCCTCAGAATTTCTCTTATTATATTCTAGGCCTTTAATGATTGACCCTCAGGGTCAAGCCAATAAGTGGATCAAAAACTCTGAAAAAGAAAACCAGCTTAGTGTTATTAAACTGTCAGATTCAGATTATATGAGAACACTGGAGAACTGTATTCAGTTTGGAAATCCGCTTCTGTTAGAAAATGTTGGTGAAGAACTGGATCCATCTTTGGAGCCTTTACTGCTTAGACAAACTTTTAAACAAGGTAGAAATCAATTAATATTAGTTATAGAACTGAAAGATGATTAGATTATCTTTGAGGCTTATCTTTGAGTCATAAAAAGCACTGAATAAATTTAATAATAAGATTAATAACTCAGAACTTCTGTGTCATTGTT
Source organism: Tonatia bakeri (assembly GCA_004024845.1). Taxonomy (NCBI): domain Eukaryota; kingdom Metazoa; phylum Chordata; class Mammalia; order Chiroptera; family Phyllostomidae; genus Tonatia; species Tonatia bakeri. The sequence continues at coordinate 27,400 of PVIA01009259.1, forward strand.
ATGTGTGAAAGGAGATTTAGAACAAGTATCAAGAATGAACGTTGCCCTCCCTTTATTGCCTTAATCACTGTTATCCAGATTGTTGTTCAGTAAAGAGCATAAAGAAGTTGAAGCCAGTCTGAAATTGCTGTATCATATGACCATGGTTCACACAAAGTCCATTATTGTGAATAGTAATGGTTAATGTGGACCAAAGTTGACTTTAGGTAAACATTGCCCACCTCATATTTTTCTGGTTATAAAAATTTGGTCTCTTCCAAACTCTAGTACTTTTCAGAGCTTTGATCACATACAAATAGCTTTGGAATTGTGATTCAAAATTTATGGAAGCAGTAAGATCAAAATTAATTTTGATTTAGAAGGCTCTTTAACCAGAGAAAAATATCTTATACTTCCCCAGAATGAATGAGTCCTGCTTTAATAACTGCTTACTTGCCTCTGTGTCTGTGACCTTTGTCATATCTGTATTCTACTTTAAATTACATGTAATCTGAGAAATGCCTTAACATGGGGGAAGGGCTATGCAAATTTGGCTTACTATGCATTTGTTTTCTGAAATATAGGTGGTGTCGATTGCATCAGGCTTGGTGAGGTCATTATTGAGTATTCCTTTGATTTCAAGTTTTATATCACCACAAAACTGAGAAATCCACACTATATGCCAGAGCTAGCTACAAAACTGTCCTTGCTTAATTTCATGATAACTCCAGAAGGACTTGAAGATCAGTTATTAGGTATTGTTGTTGCAAAGGAGAGGTATGTATTTTCTCAGATGCTTCCAAATGGCCTAGAGAGGAATACTTGTAGGCCATTAATGCTTCTGTTATATGATTATTTTGAAACCTTGTCAAATTTTATATTTTGTTATTAGAAACTAAATAATCTTTTAAAATAGTCATTCTAGAACAAGTAAGTTATGTTCACTATATTATATTGGTGTTTTAACATGTATAGTAGATTCAGGTGTTAGGCCATAATTTCTGACATATATCTGATTGCTTGAGCCAAAAAAATTTTACCTCTAAGAATTTATGCTATGGACAAAATAAGAACTGTGTTCAAAGACATATACAGGATGTTAATAAGAAAATACTTAGGATAAGAACAAAAAAGCAGGACACTAAACTATATACAGGAGGGGTAACATTTTGCATGAATACAAAAATGGTCAATGCATATATACAAAAAAAAGTTGGGGAAGGAATACAACAGCATGTTAACAGTGACTATCCCCTCAGATGTTAAAATTATAGGTAATTAATATTATTTTCTGCATAATTTATGTATTTTTTGTTACTAGCATGTTTTATTTTTATAATGAGAAAAAATGTATCTGAAGGGCTACTGATAAAGAATTGCTTCCTAAAGGAAATCTTTGATGCCACTTGAAACTTAATATAACATTATCAAGTAGTCTATTACATGACATCAAATTGTAAGTGAAAATATGTAACCATGAGGTACTTTTGTTATTTCCAGTATTTCAGTCTCACACACATAGTATCCAAGAGAGAACCATGTCATAACATTCTATAACATTGTGAATTAAGTTATTTTAAAGTTGCAAACCACCTTCGTTATGATGTTATAAGTGCCAATTTTGTCTTTTACTTGAAGAGTTACTTGTATGAGAAGTCATCCATTCTGTGTCTGATAGTGTAGAAGAAGCAATGAAAATGAGATTGAATATGACAAAGCTAAGAAAAACTAAGAAGTTTCATACTCTGAGTTTCCTCCAGTCCTTATTCTTACATAACTGGACAAGCTGTATGAATAAGCTTAATGTACTCTTAGACTTACCACAGTACATGTTATTGCCACATTTTACACATATATGATCAATGTTTTTTGGCTTAAATTTCTCAAATTATTATTTGAATGGAAGTAATTTTTTCCTTAGGTTAGGATAAAGGGATTAATCATTTTAGTTTATGTTACATGCATACAAAATTATTTAAATGTCTATGATATTGTGATACCTAATATTTAAATAAAAATTTAGATAAAATACTATAAATTTAGACTAAATGTTTTTATCTTTTAGGCCAGAATTAGAAGAAGAAAGAAATGTTCTTATTCTTCAGTCTGCAGCTAATCAGAAACAACTAAAAGATATAGAGAAAAATATTTTGGAAACATTATCATCTTCAGAAGGGAACATTTTAGAAGATGAAAGTGCAATTAAAGTCTTAGACTCTGCTAAAATGATGTCCAATGAGATCACAAAGAAACAGCAGGTAAAGCAAGAATCCTAGAAATTTTTTGATTCTTCAGATTCCAATGTACTCCCAGTGCCTTAAGAAAGTGCTGTGTATGTATACTAAGCTTACCAGAAAAGAAAAAGAATTCATCAAGTACCAAAACATAGAAGCTAATTTAAACTCACAAGAGAATAAATATCTCTTACTGTTGAGTTATTCAAAACCAGGTCTGACCTGCATGGTATCTTATACAGAGAAATAAATTGAGAATAAAAGTTTTAAAAATATATATATTTTTATCATTGCATAGGTGAGGCAAACTAGTTAGGTTCATCCAAATTTAATTGACTCTCACCTAAAAAGTGAATTTGAGAATTAGGCTTGCCTACATTCCTGGTTGAAGCTTAAGATGTATGGAGGTAATTGCTGGTTAATTGGACATTAAATGGCTCTAGGAACTAATAAGGATGTTTTTTATGACATTGTCTAGTCATTTGTTTGTCAGAGAGAGAGTTGAGAGAGTTGGGAGTGGCAGGTGAAGGAAGGAAGACAAGTGGTCCACAGCCAATAATGTATTTATTTCAAATTCATCTATCTCAGCCAAATGGTATTTTCATATTATATATATTTTAACAAAATCCTACAGTGTTGTAAGTGGAAGAGCCCTTAGCTATCCGTTATCTTTTGCATTTCATAATTTAGAAAACTAGGGCCCAGAAAGAGTAATTGAGGCCCAAGTTCACACAATTAAATGATGTCACAGAATGACTGCTGTAGGTTAACTTTACTGATTTTCAGAGCTTTCGATCCTCCTTGGCACATCAAATGAATTAAGCACATCTTAATATTAGGATATTTTTTAAAAAATTTAAACCTAAATAGAAATTACACTAATTGCTCACCATCCTTCTGCCACTCCCCACCACATGTACCCCAGCTCTGGGATAAAGGACTTTTTAAATGGTTTAGGTATACTTTCCCTTGGGATGGGTTTAGTTTTGTGAATGTGATAGTAATGACTTTCTGTTCAGGTGTACTATTTTTCTTTATTGTTGTTTTGGGGGTTTTATTTGTTTTTTATTTCAGAAGAGCCAAAGGAATAGTGTCTTAGAGTAATATCCTATGGCAGCCCCTCATCTGGTGATCATGGCTGAGATAACGTCTCCCTTCCCTCCCTGTCCATCAGAGCAGAACCAACTTCTTATTGTCTCCTTGTGACACTGTTTTGTCAAAGGCAAGAAGGGATAGGAAGAATTTATCAGTTTATTTTCTATTAAGACTCAAAGAGGAAAGGAAATATAAGTATTTATTGGTTCCAGTGTTTTATCTTATAAAAAGAAAGAAATTTAATAAGTTATAATGTCTTTCTGGCTGGGTCCCCTGATAGCTGAAACAAATTAAGGTTTAAAAATCAGAAGGTATAAATGAGAATACTAAAATTATGCTTTTTTATGTAAATGTCATTAATTTCCATTGTTGATAACTTTATTTTACATTTTTATAGTCAAGATTGAAGTTTAGAACTTACCTTGAGTTGTGGTTACTACTGTATAGTTTTAGGAAAAAATTGTTTGCAAGAAACAAGAACCCACTCAAATTAGCTCACATAAAAAACATGTAAGGGGATATTTTGTTTTCCCAATTATATGTGTAGGCCGAAGGACTAAACGAAAAGCATTAAGTTTCTATGCTCTATACCTCTTTCTCTTTCTCTAAGGTTGTGTTGCCCTGCTCTGTGTTCCACTTGAAGACTAATTTCTTCTATAAATATTTTGTGTCTGTTTATTCTTACATTTTTCTGGCCCATAGAAACCAACTCTGTTTCCATTACCTTTTGGCACTGCTGTCCAGTACCACCTAACTTCATTTTTTGAAGCTCTTAGAGGGTAAAAAATTTGGGGAGAAAATTGATTAGCTTCTCTTGGGTCTGGTTCTATCCCTACCACCTAATTGAGTCAGCTATGAATACGATCATTCAATATAAACGTAACTATATAGGCACACTTATTCAGCAGAATCTGTGGCTAGCATTTCCAAAGAAGGGAAAGTGGGTTGGAAAAGTGCTGTACACATTTTTCCTGTAGAATATTAACTTAATCAGATTGTGTTGTCAGTTGAAGAATTGTTATCTTGGAGAAATTTTTTTTTCTTTTAGAGTTGAATATCTACACCCTTATTAGTCTAGAAAAGTTAAATATATCAGAAGCTAGTTGAAAAAAGAGATTTATTTATTTATTTATTTATGTTCTTTTGTTTTAGCACAGGTTATCTTTTTTCTTTTCTTTCTTTTTCTTCCATCATCATTTATCCCCCCAATCGTCTTTCACCTCCAGAAAATAAGGTATTTAATGTATAAAACAGCAGCCAACCAACATTTCTGACACAGTTGCTGCCAAACTTTGTGCTGGGTTCTGGTATATGTGTTAACACCCTAAACATACACACGTGCATAATTTCTCTCTCTCTCTCTGCCTCCCTCTTCTTCTCCCTCTTGAACCTATTAAAATAAAAGAGGATGAGTGACTATAGTAGATACATGTAAGATTCAGGCAAAAAATAAGCAAAGATTGATAGCTCTAGTATTTCTCAAATAAGACAGAGATGGTTGGTGAGTAATGACAACCTTTATCTATAAACTGTTCTTCCTCTTCCCTCCCTCCATAGTCCCTTCCTCCCTTCCTCTCTTCCCCTCCCTTCCTCCCTTTCTTCCTCCTCCCTCCCTTCCTCCCTTCCTTCCCTCCTTCCTTCCTTCTTGGTTTTTAGCATAATAAAAACTTTTCTTGTAAACTATGCTTCTTTAACTTTGTCATTGAGTTAGGTGGGTATTTTTTAAAACATAAACTTCATTATATGAGAAATATATAATTAAAACACATTTTCTATTTCTTAATCTTGGGTTTTCTCTTCTAGATTGCAGAAAAAACAGAGCTCAAAATAGCAGAGTCTCGAGAAGGCTATAGACCCATTGCTAGACATTCATCAGTATTATTCTTCAGCATTGCATACCTGGCTAACATTGATCCCATGTACCAGTACTCTCTCACCTGGTTTGTGAACCTTTATATCAACTCTATTCATGACAGGTAAACTTTCTATAGCTTCAGTCATACTCTCTAGGTTGGATTTTCATCATCTTTCCATTAAATAAATATATATCTTCTTTTTTATTACTTGTGTAATATATAATATTCATTATAAAACACTTAAAATATGGAAAAGTTGAAAGAAAGGAAGAAAGAAAGAAAGAAAGAAAGAAAGAAAGAAAGAAAGAAAGAAAGAAAGAAAGAAAAGAAAAGAAAAGAAAAGAAAGAAAAAAGAAAGAAAAGAAAAGAAAAGAAAAGAAACGAAAACAAGGCTTTCTATTTTAAGTTTGGTTTCATTTCTACACAAGATTTAGATGTAGAGGATTTGCTTTAGTCCTTTTTTCTGCTCTCTTTTAAATATGTGGTTTGAAGGGCAGAGGGGTGAGTAAGATTATTAATGGTTTAGGAGAAATACTTTTTCTACAATGTCCTTGCCCACAAAAATATTTGTTATAATATTATCTCTTAATTCTAGCCAAGAGTGAGTCCCTCTTTGTATATATTTTTATACTTTTAGAAAATAAATAACTTCTTATTGATTCATCACAAAGCAGTATATATGTTTTTATACTTTTAGAAAATAAATAACTTCTTATTGATTCATCACAAAGCAACAACAATAAAGAGAGAGAGAGAGAGAGAGAGAGAGAGAGAGAGCCTACCATGTGTGTTCTACGTGGGCTCTTGGTAGAACAGTCTCCTGAGTGATTGAAATGCCTGAGCTTTCCCCGCTGGAATTTGGAATTTGAATTTATATAATTCACCTGATGGAAGAACTTCAAGTTGAGGAATTGACATAAATATTAATGACAAATGTTGATGTGGGTGTGGAGTCATTAGTACCCTCATACACAGCTGGTGAGATTGTAAATAGTGTAGTCAGTTTGGAAACATTTTGGAAGTTCCTCAAAATATTAAACATAGATTTGCCATATGATCCAGTAATTCCAACAAATCCAGCAATTCTTGGGTGCATACTGAAGAGAATTTAATGCATATGTTCACACAGAAACTTACAATCTTTTAGATTTTAGACATGCGCGCACGCGCACACACACACACACACACACACAATGTATCCAAAGGTTACTTGGGCCCTGGCTGGGTAGCTCAATTGGTCAGTGTCATCCTGATACACCAAGGTTGCAAGTTCACTCCCTAGTCAAGGCATATACAAGAAGCAATAAATGAATTAAATAAGTGCAACAACAAATCAAAGTTTCTCTCTCTCATCTATATCTATCTTTCTCTCTCTCAAAACAGTAAAAAAAATTTTTTTTAAGTTACTTGAGTTAGTTTTTTCCTTCAGTATGGTCATATTTGTGTGAAATACAGTTAGGTTCATGTGTTTATTTTTGTATTTCACTTCAGAATGTTTTCCTCATTCTTGTTGATATTATTTTTGTTGTTGTTGATTTTAATTTTATTATATTTTGAGCACATAAACCATTTATTTGGCTCCAAAATAAATCCTGTACCAAAAGGGTGTTCAGAAAAGGGTCACTACCCCCACCCTTCCATCCCATTTCCATGGACACAAGTATTACTTTTTTTTAATTAAATTTTTAATTTTGAGATAAGTGTAGACTCATATGCAATTGTAAGAAATAATACATTGATCCTGTATACTCTTTACCCAGTGTCACCAATGGTGACATCTTGAAAACCTGTAGTACACTATCACAACCAGGATATTGATGTTGATATTGAAGTTGTACACACATACACAAAAACTATATAATTAAAACATATGAAAATTCCATCACCACAAAGATCCCTGTTTCCCTTTTATAGCCATACCCGCTTCCCTCTCATCCCCACATTCTTCTGAACCCTTGGCAACCACTAATCTGTTTTCCATTTCTATAATTTTGCCATTTCTAGAACATTACATAAATGGAGGGATTGGCTTTTTTCACCTAGCATAATTCTCTGAGAATTTACTCAAGTTTTTGCATGTATCAATACTTTACTCCTTTTTACTGCTGAAAAGTATTTCATGATGTTGATGTATTACAGATTGTTTAATCATTCACCTAATGAAGGACATCTGTGTTATTTCAGTTTAGGGCTATTAGAAATAGCACTGTTATAAACATGTATGTACAGGTTTTTGTGTGAACAATAATTTTTCATTTCTCTGAATCAAAATGCCTAGGAATGCACTTTCTGAGTTATGTGGTATTTGCTTAATTTTTTATTTTTTATTTTTTATTGTTGTTCAAGTACAATTGTCTCCATTTTGCTGAACTTTTCCAGAATGAGTTTATTATCTTATATTTCCATTAGTATTACTGAAAAAATTAAACTAAAAACAATAAAAGCAATATATGCTTTTTGCAAAAATTTTGAAACATATAAGAGTATAAAGTAGAAAATAAGTGTCAGTTATAACTCCACTGAGAAGTAACTACATTTGTCCATATATTTTCTAACTTTTTATATATAGTTTTCAATGTATAGATCTTGACCTAGATTTTAGGCTTCTTTGTGGCAGGTAAATGTTTTATAATTTTTTGTCTCATACAGTTTCATCCCCAGCATAGATTCTTAGACTAATAAAGATTTAATAGGTGTTTTTTAATTAACCTTTTGTTTTCGGTAATTTTGCAGTACAATATAAAATTTAAAATTTTGAAAATAGATAGCATAAACCATATTTCATTTTCTCATAGAATTATACCCTGCTTTTTTACATAAATATTTATTAAAAATTGTACATATACAAACTGTACAGGGAGGTCCCATATACCCTTCACTGGGTTGTTTCTCTGACAGTAACATTTGCATAATTATAGTACAATATCACAACCAGGAAACTCACTTGGTATAATTCAGAGAGATTATTCAGATTTCACTAGTTTTACATGCATTCATTTGTGTATGTGTGTAGAGGGGAGTTCATATTTTTAACAGTAAATAGTTTGATAAAATAAAAACCAATTACATATTAATTCATATTTCACTTACTTTTACCTTAGTTTTGTTTGACTAAATATATTTTCCTTTTTTTAAACTTTTAGTAACAAATCCAAAATCTTAGAAAAGCGCCTGCGATATTTGAATGACCACTTCACGTACAACTTATATTGTAATATATGCCGGTCACTATTTGAGAAGGACAAACTGTTGTTTTCCTTTTTATTATGTACCAATCTTCTTCTGTAAGTTATTTGCTTTTTCTTAATTTATTTATTTTAAAAAATCTTCCTGGAATATCTAATTAATAAAGATGGCTGCTCCACTTAATTCATGACTTTACTTGTATAATTTCTCTTCAATAGTATTGGTGTTTTTGTTTATTTGATTTTTAAAATTTAGATTACACAGGAAAGTTCACAAAATATTCATGTACAGTTCAATAAATTCTTACATGGGAAAATCTGTATAACTATAACCCAAGACAAGAAAGAAAGCTTTTTCAAACAGGCTTCTTTCACTTAATAATATGTATTTAAGGTGCTTCCATGTTTTTTTATGGCCTGATAGATCACTATTCTTTTTTAAGTATATTTTATTGATTATGCTAGTACAATTTTCCCAATTTCTCCCCTTTTATTGCCCTTCTACCCTGTACCCCCCACCCTCCAGTCTCCCCTCCCAGTTCATGTCCATGGGTTGTACATATAAGTTCTTTGAGTTCTATGTTTCCTATACCATTTTTTATCTCTCCCCATCTATTTTATGCTTACCGATTCTGCTTCTTCTTCCCTGTACCTTTTCCTCTCTATTCCTCCCTTCTACCTCCCCACTGAAATTCCTCCATGTGATGTCCATCTCTATGATTCTGTTCATGTTCTAATTGTTTGCTTAGTTTTTGTTTTCATTGTTTTTTTTTCCTTTTAGGTTCATTTGTTGATAGTTTTGAGTTTGTTGTCATTTTACTGTTCATAATTTCAATGTTCTTTTTCTTAGATAAATCCCTTTAACATTTCATATAATAAGGGCTTGGTGATGATGAACTCCTTGAACTTGACCTCATCTGGAAAGCACTTTATCTGCCCTTCTGTTCTAAATGACAGCTTGCCTAGATAGAGAAATCTTGGATGTAGGTCTTTGCCTTCCATGACTTCAAATACTTCTTTCCAGCCCCTTCTTGCCTGCAAGGTTTCTTTTGAGAAATCAGCTGATAGTCTTATGGGAAATCCTTTGTAGGTAACTCTCTCCTTTCCTCTTGCTGCATTTAACATTCTCTCTTTATCTTTAATCTTGGGTAACTTAATGATGATGTGCCTTGGTGTGTTCTTCTTTGGATCCAACTTCTTTAGGACTGTCTGGGCTTCCTGGATTTCTTGGAAGTCTATTTCCTTTTCCAGATTGGGGAAGTTTTCCTTCATTATTTGTTCAAATAAACTTTCAATTTCTTGCTGTTGTTCTTCTCCTTCTGGTACCGCTATAATTAGGATATTGGAATGTTTCAGGTTGTCCCAGAGATTCCTCAGTCTCTCTTCACTTTTTAAAATTCTTGTTGCTTCATTTTGTTCTGGTTGGATTTTTATTTCTTGCATTTGTTCCAAATTGTTACTTTGAGTCCTGGTTTCCTTCCTGTCACTGTTGGTTCCCTGAATATTTTGTTTTATTTCATTTGGGGTATCTTTAATTTGATTTTTCATTTTTGACCAAGCTCAGTCAGTTCTGTGAGCATTTTGGTTACCACAGCTTTAAATTCTCCTTCAGATAGGTTAGCTATCTCCTCACTGCTTAGCTCTCTTTCTGAAGCTTTGCTCTGTTCTTTCATTTGGGCCATATTTCTTTGTCTTGGTGCGCCTGTTAAGTTGTATGGGGCGGGGCCTTAGGTATTCGCCAGGGCAGGTCAACCCTGCTTGCTGTGCTGTGGTGCTGCCTGTGGGGAGGGGTCAGAGACGGAACAATGCAGCTCACCTGCTTGGCTCTAGCCTATTTTCCAAAGAACTCTTATGTGAGACTGGGAGTTTCTCCCACTGCAGCAACCACTGTAGTCCACAGTCAGCTCTGTCTCAGTTTCCTGTTCAGCCACCCCACCTGTGCTGTCTGCCCCCTCACCATGGGTTCTTAATGATCTGGTTGTTCTGTTTGACTGTTTCTTTAATTCCTTGGTTGTCTGAGTTCCATGCAGTTTGATTTTCTGGCACTTCTGGTTGTTTATTGATTTTAGATTGGTCATTATCCTTCTTTTGGTTGTGTGAGGAAGTGAAGGGTTTCTACCTATGCCTCCATCTTAGCCGGAACCTCTAGATCACTATTCTTTAGCACTGAATAATGTTTGATTGTATGGATGTACCACAGTTTATTTATTTGTTCATCTACTGAAGGAATTCTTGGTTGCTTCAAGCTTTGTAAATGAACAAAACTGCTATGAACATTTGTGTGCAGGTTTCTGTGTGCACATAAGTTTCAACTCATTTGGTGAAATACCAAAGAGTATGATTGTTGGATCACATGTTAAGAGTGTGTTTAGTTTTGTAAGAAATTGTCTTCCAAAGTAGCTATAGCATTTTGCATTCCACCAGCAAAAAATGAGAGTTTCTGTTGCTCCATATTCTTTGCTAGCATTTGGTCTTGTCAGTGTTCTCAATTTTGACTATTCTAATAGATGTGTAGTGTTGTCTTGTTTTAATTTGCAATTTGCTAATGACATATGATGTTGAGAATCTTTTCATATGCTTATTTGTCATCTTTATATCATCTTTGGTGAAATTCTGTTAGTTCTTTTGTCCATTTTTTAATAAGTTCAGTTGTTTATTTTTTATTGTTGACTTGGATGACAGTCTTTTACCAGATATGTCTTTTGCAATTATTTTCTCCCAGTCTGTGATTCCCCTTGACAGTGTATTTTGCAGAGTGAAAGTTTTAAATCTTTAATGAAGTCCAGCTTATCCGTTCTTTCTTTCATGGATTTGTGCTTGTGGTGTTGTATCTAAAACATCATTGCCATATACAAGGTCACCTAGATTTTTGCCTGTGTTGTCTTCTAGGTATTTTATAGTTCTGCATTTTATATTTAGATCTGTGATCTATTTTGAGTTGACTTGTGAAGTGTGTAAGAACTCTGTGTAGATTCATTTATTTCAGCACCATTTTCTGAAAAGGCTATTTTTGTTTTATTATACTGCCTTTGTTCCTTTGTCAAAGATTAGTTGGCTATATTTATATGGGAGTATATCTGGGTTCTTTATTCTGTATATTGATCTATTTGTCTATTCTTTTGTCAAAACTATTCTGTCTTGATTAATTGATGTAGTAAGTGTATTTGATTAGCTTTATAGTGAGTCTTGAAGTCAGGTACTGTCAGTCCTCTTTGTTCTTCCCCTTCACTATTGTGTTGGATATTCTGGGTCTTTTGCCTCTCCATATAAAGTAAACCTTAAAATCAGTTTGTCTATATACACAAAATAAGTTGCTGGTATTTTGATTGGAATTGCACTAAATCTGTAAATCAACTTGGGAATATCCTATACACCTTGACAATATTGAGTCTTCCTATCCATGAATATGGAATATCTCTCCATTTATTTAATTCTTCTTTGATTTCTTTCATCACAGTTTTGTAGTTTTCTTCATATAGCTCTTGCACATGATTTGTTAGATTTGTACCTACCTAAGTACTTAATTTGGGTGGGGGGTGCTAATGAAAATTGTATTGTGTCTTTAATTTCAAATACTGCTTGTTTATTGCTGACATATGGAAGAGTGACTGAATATTGTATATTAGCATTGTATCATGTAACTTTACTATAATCATTTATTAGTTCCAGCAGGGGTTTTTTGTCAATTCTTTTGGATTTTCTACCTAGACAATCATGTCATCTGTGAACAAAGATGGTTTCATTTTCTTCTTTCTAATCTATCCATCTTTTATTTCTTTTTCTTGTCTTATTGCACTAGCTGGGACTTTTAGTATGATATTGAAAAGAGGTGGTGAGAAGGGACATCCTGTCTTGTTCCTGATCTCAGTGGGAGAGCTAGTTTCTCACAGTTAAGTATGATGTTAACTATAGGTTTTTTTGCAGATGTTCTTTCTAAAGTTGAGAAAGTTCCCCTCTATTCCTAGTTTTCTGAAAATTTTTATCATGAAAATGTTTTGGATTTGGTCAAATGTTCTTTCTGTATCTACTGATATAATCATGTAATTTGTCTTCTTTAGCTTGTTGATGTGATAGATTATATTATTGATTTTTGAATGTTGAACCAGCCTTGCACACCTGAGATAAATCCCACTCAGTTGTGGGGTATACTTCTTTTTATACAGTGTTGGATTCAATTTCCTAATATTTTATTGAAGATTTTTGTATACATGTTCATGAGAGTGATTAGTATGTAGTTTTTTCTCATGTCTTTGTCTCATTTGGTATTAGGATAGTGCTGACCTTATAGAATAATTTAACAAGTATTACTTCTGCTATTTCCTGGAAGAGATTGCAAGCAATTGGCATAACTTCTTTATAAATGATTGGCAGAATTCTCCAGAACCCATCTTAGCATTGTGCTTTCTGTTTGAAAGGTTATTAATTGTTCATTAAATTTCTTGAATATATATGGATCTGTTATAAACTGAATATTTGGGTCTCCCTCAATTTCATATGTTAAATCCCTAGGCCTCAGTGTGGCTTTATTTAGAGATGAGGCCTGTAAGGAAGTAATTCAGGTCAGATGAGGTCATAAGGGTGTACCCCTGATCAGTTAAAATTAATATCCTTAAAGAAAAAAAGAGGGAGAGACACCAGAGCTTGCTCTCTGTCCATGGACAGAAAAAGGCCATGTCAGGACACAATGAGAAGGTGGCTATATGTAAGCCAGGAAAAAAAGGCCTCACCAGAAATCAAATCAGCCAGAATCTTCCTCTTGCACTTCTAGCCTCCAGAACTGTGAGAAAATAAATTTCTGTTACTTATGAAACCCAGGTGATGGTGTTTTGTTAAGGCAGCACAAGCAAACTAATAATAAGTTATATTTACATTATTTATTGCTCCTTGTGTGAATTTTGACAGATTGAATCTTCCAATGAACTGATGCACTTCAATTAGGTTATCAAATTTGTGGGCACAGAGTTATTTATAATATTCCTTTAGTACATTTTTAATGTCAATACAATCAGTAATAATGGCCCCCTTTCATTTCTAGTATTTGTGATTTGGATCTTTTCTCTATTTTCTTAGTTAACCTAGCTAGAGGTTTATCAATTTTATTGATCTTTTCAAAGAACCAGCTTTTGGTTTCATTGATTTTTCTCTATTAATTTGTTTTTAATTTCATTGATTTCTGCTCTTATTTTTATTCTTCACTTCTGCTTACTTTGGATTTAATTTCTCCTAAGGTGGGAGCCTAGATGATTGATTTTAGATCTTCTTTTCTAATAAATATATTCAATGCCTTAAATTCCGCTCCTGCATTGCTTTTGCTGTATCCCACAGATTTGGATAAGCTGTGTTTTAATTTTTATTTTATTCAAAATTTTTTAAATTTTTCTTGAAGCTTCTTCTTTGACTCATGTGTTATTTAGAAGTATGTTGTTTAAATTGCCAAATATTTAGGGGTTTTCCAACTATCTCACTGTTACAGATTTCTAGTTTAATTCCACTGTAGTCTGAAAGCATACTCTGTATGATTTCTCTTCTTTTAAATTTGTCAAAATATGTTTCATGGCCTAGAATGTGACCCATCTTGGTGAATGTTCCATAAGGTTGAAAGGAATGTGTATTCTGATGTTGTTTGATAAAGTATTCTATAGATGCCAATTATATTCAATTGATTAATGCTCTGGTTTAGTTAAAAAATGTCTTCACTAATTTTCTGCTACTGGATCTGTACATTATTAATAGACAGGTGTTAAAATCTCCAACTATAATAATGGATTAATCTATTTCTTCTTTTGGTTCTGTCAGGTTTTTGTCTCACATGTTTTACACTGTATTGTTAGGCACATACACATTAATGATTTTTATTTTAGAGGAAAACTGACCCTTTTGTCATTATGAAATGGCCTCCTTATTCTTGATACTTTTCCTTGCTCTGAATGCTTGTTTATCTCAGTTAATATATCTACTCCACATTCCTTTTTAAAAAAAAATTCTATTTATTTTTTAGAGAGAAGGGAAGGAAGAGAGAAAGAAAGGGAGAGAACTATTGATGTGCGAGAGACACATTGATCTATTGTCTCTCACATACCCCAGTGGGGCCTTGGCCTGCAAAACAGGCATGTGCCCTGGCCAGGAATCAACTGGCAACATTTAGGTTTGCTGTATGATGCCCAACCCAGTAAGCCACACCAGCCAGGGCTCTACCTTTCTTTTGATTAGAGTTGGCATGATATATCTTTCTCCATCCTTTTTCTTTCAATATATTTGTATTTTTATTGTTAAAGTGGCCTTCTAGAAGATAGCATATAGTTGGGTTTTATTTTTTGTATTTACTCTGTCTGTCTATTCAATGGTATATTGAAACCACTGACATTTAAAATGACCTTTGATACTGGTAGATTAATATCTACCACATTGTTTATTAATTTTTATTTATTACCCTTGTTCTTTATTGTCATTTTTCTCTTTTTCTGCTTTTTCTGGTTGGTCTTAATTGAGCATTTTGTATGATTCAATTTTTTTATCCTCTGAGCATACAAAAAAAGTTTAAAAAATCATATATATATTTTAAACTTTTTTTAGTCATTGATCTTGAATTTGTCATATAAATTTATAACTAATCCAAGTTCTCTTTCAAATAAAAATATACCACTACCTGGACAGTGCAATAATCTTATAACAGAATATTCTCAATTTCTCCCTCCTGTCCATCCACTATAATATTGATGACATTCATTTTATTCATACACAAGTTATATTCCATCATGCAATACATTGTTGCTATTATTATTTTGAACACTATTATCCATTATATAAAATAAGAATAAAAAAGATTTTATTTTCATTTACTCTTTTTCTTTTTTTATTTTGAAAAGTACTGGCAAGTTTTTTATTTATTCATTTTTTTATTGTTGTTAAACTACAGTTGTCCCCATTTTCCCCGCACCACTCTCCCCTGCCCAACCTACCGCCGCTTCCCACACTCCATGCTACTGCCACCTGTTGGCTTTGTCCATGGGTCCTTAATACATGTTCCTTTACAACACTTCCCCTTCTTTCCTTTGTTATCTTCTTCCCACACCTCCCCTGCTTGCTGTCACTTTGTTCTTTTATTTTTAATTTTATTTTAATTATTGTTGTAGTACAATTTTCTATCTTTTACTCCCATCCCAACCCACCCACCCAACCCTCCCCACCTCCCTCCCGTTTCCACCCACCCCTAGTTTCTATCCATGTGTCCTTTATACTTGTTCCTGTAAACCCTTCCCCTTTTCCCCTGAAATTCCCCTGAAATTCTCTCTCCTCTTCCCTCTGAACTCTGTCAGTCTGTTCTTTATTTCAGTGTCTCTGGTTATATTTTGCTTGCGTGTTTTGTTGATTAGTTTCCATTTATAGGTCATATCATATGGTATTTGTCTTTCACCACATGGCTTATTTCACTTAGCATAATGCTCTCCAGTTCCATCCATTCTGTTGCAAAGGGTAGGAGCTCCTTCTTTCTTTCTGCTGCATAGTATTCCATTGTATAAATGTCCCAGTTTTTTCATCCACTCATTTACTGATGGACACTTAGGTTGCTTACAGCACTTGGCTATTGTAAATTGTGCTGCTGTGAACATTGGGGTGCATTGGTTCTTTTGAATTGGTTCAGGATTATTAGGATATAATCCCAGCAATGGAATTGCCAGATCAAAAGGCAGTTCCATTTTTAGTTTTCTGAGGATATTCCATACTGCTTTCCACAGTGGCTGCACCAGCCTGCATTCTCATCAACAGTGTACAAGGGTTCCCTTTTCTCCACAACCTCTTCAAAACTTGTTTGATTTATAATGGCCATTCTGACTAGTGTGAAGTGGTATCTCATTGTGGTTTTAATTTGCATCTCTCTGATGGCTAGTGATGCTGAGCATCCTTTCATATGTCTCTGGGACCTTTGTATGTCCTCCTTGGAGAAGTGTCTATTCGGATCCTTTGCCAATTTTTTAATTGGATTGTTTGGTGTGGAGTTGTGTGAGTTCTTTATATATTTTGGAGATCAAACCCTTGGCCAAAGTATCATTTTCAAATATATTTTCCATACAGTTGGTTCCCTTTTCATTTTGCTGATGTTTTCTTTAGCCGTCCAGAAACTTTTTAATTGGATGAGGTCCCATTCATTTATTCTTTCCTTTATGTCTCTTGCTCTAGGTGATATACCAGTGAAAATATTGCTGCATGGAATATCTGACATTTTCCTGCCTATGTTCTCCTCTTGGACTTTTATGGTGTCATGATTTATATTTAAGTCTTTTATCCATCTGAGTTTATTCTGGTGTATGGTGTAAGTTTGTGTAAGAGTTTCTTTCTTTCTTTTTTTTTTTTTTTTTTGCATGTAGCTGTCCAGATCTTCCAGCACCTTTTGTTGAAGAGGCTATTTTTACTCCACTTTATGCTCCTGCCCTCTTTGTCAAATATTAATTGACTGTAGAGACATGGGTTTATTTCTGGGCTCTCTATTCTGTCCCATTTATCTATGTGTCTGTTCTTATGCCAGTACTAGACTGCTTTGATTACCATGGCCTTGTAATATAGTTTGATGTCAGGTATCATGATCCCTCCTACTTTGTTTTTCTTTCTCAAAATTGCTGTGGCTATTCGGGTCATTTATGGTTTCATATAAATTTTTCAAATGTTGGTTCTGTATCTGTGAAATTGGTACTTTAATAGGTATTGCATTAAATCTACAAAATGCTTTAGATAATATGGACATTTTGATGATGTTAATTCTTCCAATCGATGAACATGGTACCTGCCTCCATTTGTTTGTGTTTTCCTTAATTTATTTATTCAGTGTTGTGTAGTTTTCTGAGTACAGGTCTTGTACCCTTTTTGTTAGGTTTATTCCTAGGTATTTTATTTTTTTTGTTGCTCTAAAAAGTGAGATTTTTTTCATGATTTCTGTTTCTGGTTTTCATTGTTAGTATACAAAAATGCCTTCGATTTCTGAATATAGGCTTTTTATCCCACTGTTTTGCCAAATTCACTTATCAGGTCAACTAGTTTTTTGGTGGCGTATATAGGATTTTCTATGTACACTATCATATCATCTGCAAACAATGACAGTTTTTCTTCCTTTTTTCCAATTTGGATGCTTTTTATTTCTTTTTATTCTCTGATTGTTGTAGCTAGGACTTCCAGTACTATGTTGAATAGAAGTGGTGAAAGCAGACATTCTTGTCTTGTTCCTGATCTTAGTGGAAAAGATTTTAGTTTTTGCCCATTGAGTATGATGTTGGCTGTAGGTTTCTCATATATGACCTTTATTATGTTAAGGAATGCTCCCCCTATTCCCACTTTGCTGAGTATTTTTATCATAAATGGGTGCTATACTTTATCAAATGCTTTTCTTCATCTATTGTTATGATTATGTGATTTTTTCCTTGTGTTTATGTGATGTATTACATTTATTGATTTGCAAATATTGTACTATCCTTGCATCCTGGGAATGAATCCCACTTGATCATGGTGTATGATCTTCTTAATGTATTGCTAGATGCAGTTTGCCAATATTTTGTTGAGGATTTTAGTGTCTATGTTCATCAGCAATATTATATTGGCCTGTAGTTTTCTTTCTTTGTTGTGTTTTTATCTGGTTTTGGGATTAGGATAATGCTGGCTTCAAAAAAAAAGAGTTTGGGAGTCTTCCTTCTTCTTGGATATTTTGGAATAGTCTGTGAAGGATAGTGTTAGCTCTGCCTTAAATATTTTGTAAAATTCTCCTGTGAAATTGTCCAGTCTAGGGCTTTTGTATGCCAGGAGTTTTTTGATTACTGCTTCAATTGCACCAGTGGTTATCAGTCTGTTCAGGCTTTCTGCTGCTTCTTCATTCCATTTTGGAAGATTATATTGTTTTCTAGAATTTGTCCATTTCACCTAGGTTTTCAAATTTCTTTGCATATCATTGTTCATAGTAATTTCTTACAACCCTTTGTATTTCTGTGGTATCAATTTTAATCTTTCCTCTTTCATTTCTGGTTTTATGTATTTCAGTCCTCTCAGTTTTTTTTCTTGGTGAGTCTGCTTAAAGGCTTGTTGATTTTGTTTATCTTTTCAAAGAACCAGCTCCTGAATTTATTGATACTTTGAATTGTTCTTTTAGTCTCTATGTCATTTAATTCTGCTCTGATCTTGGTTATTTCCTTCCTTCTCCTGGCTCTGGGCTGTTTGTTGTTGTTCTTCCAGTTCTTGTAGAGGTAAGGTTAGGTTGTTTATATGAAATGTTTCTATATGTTTTAGATAAGCCTGTATTCCCATAAACTTCCCTCTCCAGACTGCCTTTGCTGTGTCCCATAGGTGATGGACTGTTGTGTGTTCATTTTCTTTTGTTTGCAGAAACTTTTGATTTCTCTTTTGACCTCGCTCTTAACCCATTCATTGTTTAATAACATGTTATTCAATCTCCACAAATTTGAGTGTTTTTGAGTTTTTCCCTTGAGGTTGGTTTCTAGTTTCAGGCCCTTGTTGTCCAAGAAAATGCATGGTATGGTTTCAGTTTTCTTGAATTTGTTGAGGCTTATTTTGTGTCCTCTCCTGCGGTCTGTCTTTGAAAATATTCCATGTGCATATGCAAAGAATGTATATTTTGCTTCTTTGGGATGAAAGGTTCTATATATATCAATTAAGTTCATTTGATCTAGAGCATTGTTCAATGCTGCAATATTGTTGTTGATGTTTTGTTTAAAAGATCTATCCATTGTTCACAGTAGAGTGTTAAAATCCCTTAGTATAAATGTGTTGCTGTCTATGTTTTTCTTGAACTCTTCCAAGATTTTTCTTATATATTTGGGTGCTCCTATGTTGGATGTATATATGTTTATAATGTTTATGTCTTCTTGATGAATTCTTCCCTTGAGTATTATGAAGTATCTTTCTGTGTCTGTTTTTATGGCCTTTCTTTTAAAGTCTCTTTCATCTGATGTAAGTATTCCTACACCAGCTTTTCTTTTCCTCTTCATTTACTTGGAGTATTTTTTTCAACCCTTCACTTTCAATCTCTGTAGGTCTTTTGTTCTGAGGTGGGTCTCTTGTAAGCAGCATATGTGTGGATCATATTTTCTTATTCATTCAGCTACCCTATGTCTTTTGATTGCAATATTTAATCCATTTGAGGATTAATCTATTTAAGGTTATCATTGATAGATACTTATTCATTGCCATTTTACCCACTTTGTATCTCTGTTCGTCTCTCTGTCACACACTCTTTTTCTTCCTCTTATAGCAGTCCCTTTAGTATATCTTGCAGTGCTGGTTTGGTGAAGGTGTATTCTTTCAGCCTTCTTTTGTTTGGGAAACTACTTATTTCACCTTCCATTTTATTTCAAAGTCTTGCTGGGTAGAGTAGTCTTGGTTGCAGGCCTTTGGTTTTCATTACTTGGAATATTTCTTTCCATTCCCTTCTGACTTGTAGCATTTCTGTTGAGAAATCATCTGCTATCCTTATTGGAGCTCCCTTGTATGTTACTTCCTGTTTCTCTCTTGCTGCCTTTAAGATTCTCTCTTTGTCTTTAAAAGTTGTCATTTTCATTATTTTTTGTTTTAGAGTAGACCTCCATCTTGATTCATCTTGGGTTCATCATGATTCGAACCCTCTGTGCTTCTGAATTTGCATGGCTTTTCCCCTCTCCAAGTTCAGAAAGTTTTCTGTCACTATTTTTTCAGAGTTTCTATCCCTTGCTCTTTTTCTTCTCCTTCTGGTATTCCTATGATTCGAATGTTCTTGCGTTTCATGTTTCCCTGCAGTTTCCTTAAACTATCATCATATTTTTTTAGTCTTTTTTTGTGCAGCTGCTCCACCTGTGTATTTCTTTCTACCTTGTCTTCCAGGTCACTAATTCAGTCCTCTGCTTCATCCAGCCTGCTTATAATTCCTTCTAGTGTGTTTTCTTATTTCAGATATTGTATTCTTCATGTCATCCTATTTCTTGTTTATAGTTTCTATTTCCTTTTACATGCTATTGTAGTTTCCACTCAGTTCTTTTAGTTGTCACTGAGTTCCTTGAGCATCCTTATAACCATTCTTTTGAATTTTACATCTGATAGTTTGCTTGCCTCCATTTTATTTAGCTGTTCTACTGGGCAATTTTCCATTTTTTTTCAATTGAGGTTTCTTTCTTTGTCTCCCTGTTTTAGGGGATTTTTTATTTGTTTCTGCAATTTGAGAAGCTCTGCTTGTCAGAAGTCTTCAAAGGGTGAACTTCTGTGGTAAGAATTCTGTGGGACTCAGTGGTACCATCACTTCGATCTCCTTGTCTGGATGCTCTAGGGTTGCCCTTTCTTCCATTTGTGTGGGCTCTCTTGTTGTACTTGGGCTTTACCTGTTAGTGACTTCTTTGTTGTTGGGTTCTCCCCTCCAGCGTGTTTACTGGTATTCACAATGCCCACCTTCTTTTGTATGCTGTTGTACAGGTATTGGTTAACAAAGCAGTATTACCAGACAGCTAAACCTATGCCAGCAAAAAGTACCTCCCTATCACATCAGCAATCTCAACTACAATTGAAATAAGATTAATAAAGGGGAACAGAGATTGTGCATATTATATGATAAAGGGAATATGTGATAACTAAAAGAGTGGAAAATGTTGAGTGTTGATAAGAGGGAGGAGAATTGATAAGATTTGGGATATAACCAAGGTGAAGAGAGGGAGAGAGCAAAATTTACAATGAAAAGGCGTTGTGAACAATGGGTTAAAAAGAGGGAAGTGTATAACATGAGGGTTGAAGTAAAATTGAAAAGGTACTGGGCCAACAGGAGCAAAATTGCAGAAAAAACAAAGCAGGATCAATAGCAACAACAGCTGAATGAAGTTTTAAAAAGGTGGAACAGGAATAAGAATATTGTAGAAAGTGAATATGAGATATCTACAGTAAAGAAAAATGATTTTGAGAGGATGAGGGCAGCAAACTAATAAGAGTAAGGAGTAAAGTCCGGGTTGAGAGAGGGGAGAGAGAGGGAAAAAAAGGGAGAGAGAAAACAGTGAAATAAAATTCCTCATTCAATTGACAGGAGCAGGGGGAAAGTAAAGTGGAATAAGACAGCAGGAAAGTATTTTGTGGGATTTGAAGGACTAACAACCAGTGAACAGATATGAGGTCCTTTGGAGACGTATAGCAATAACTGTGGTATTTCACACAACTAGCCACTGTTTATAAAAGGTGGAAAAGAAATAAGACTCTTATTCCAGGGGAAAAAGAATGTGAGTTGATTTAAGAAAATAATGAAGTGGATTAAGACCAGAGAAGGGTGCTGTGTGGAATTTGGAATAAGAATAGTATGATAAGAAATATATAATCTGAATAAAAACAATAAAAAGTAAAAGACCAAGAGTAGTGTGTTATTTGGAATATGAGTGAAGTGAAAGAACAATTAAAATGCAATATGAAAGAAAGAATAAAAAAAATCAAAAGTAAAAACAAACGACAAAAAAACTAAATAAATGGAAAGAAGAGAAATTTTTAAAAATGCAAATTTTGAAGGAGAGCAAAGTGAAATTTGTCTCAGCTCTTAGTGTTCGCCTTCTGAATTCTTTCTGGATCTGTCTCTGGTTTTCTCACAGCTTCTAGGTCTTAATGTCTTACTATAGGAAAAAAAATCTACCTGCTTATTTTAAACCTGCCAAGCCAGTTATGCAGGTCTTCCTGGATCTTGCCTGTAGAGGGGGGCTGGGCTCCGTTTTTTTTTTTTGTTTGTTTGTTTGTTTTTTTGCTTTCTGGTGGTTCTGCAAGGATGGGGCTCAGTCTGGGCTACAGTAATCACAGGTGCCCAGTTTCCAGCCCATGCCCTCAGAGTACGGTGCGCCTGCGCTGTCCACTCGGCGCATTTGTGCCAGACTGGCGCCGATAATCCACCTCATTTTGCACCCCTTTGATCAGTCCATGAGGTGCACTGAGTGGGAGCAAATCGTGTCCACACTCTTCCCTCTTCACAGGCCTGGCCTCTGGGCACTCAAGGTCCCTGCATGGCGGCTGTTTCCCTTTTGTAAAATACCCCTAGGGTGCCGCTGCTGCTACCAACCACTGCCCAGCTTTCCATACAGTCCAACTCCCTGACCAGTCCCAAGTCTGTCTGGGTCATGGCCAGTCACGGCCCCTCTCTTCTCTCAGCTCCAGGTGTCACCCAGCTCCCCAAATTCTCTGGTATTGTCCCCACTGGTGACTGACATTCCAGCCGGAGTATTCTGCCTGCTGTGTGAGTGTCACTTGCTGCCTCTTTATCCCCACCCCGACCCCTGGGGCTTTCCGTGTCCGGATCTCTCTCCTGGCAGAGTATGGGATTTCTCCACTCTGAGAGGGGAGGAGCTGCTCAGCTCTCCAACACTCCTGCAGCAGCTGTGGTCTGCAACACAAGGCTCAGGGACGTTCCTTAGCACCTGTTTTAAAGTGTCCTCTCCACACTTTGGCTTCCACACTTAGTATCAGCTGGGATTCTGTTGTCTGTTCACTCTGTTCTTTGGATGATTGGCTAGGTATCCCAGTCGGGTGCACGAGCTAGTGTACTCACTTTCCACCTACCTCACCGCCATCTCATTCCTTTTCTAATGCTCTTCTTTTTTGTCTAAATCCTACTTTCTGACCTATATATTTTCCCTCTTTCTGAAGAATTTATTTGAACATTCTTGTAAGGCAGGCCTGCTGGTGACAAATCCCTTAATTTTTGTCTGAGAAAAATTTTTATTTCTCCTTCCCTTTTGGAAGGTAATTTAGTGGTATACAGAATTCTATGTTGGTAGCTTTCCTCCCCAACACTTTCAGTATTTTATTCTACTATCTGAAGAAAAGTCTGCTGTAATTCTTATCCTTGGTTTTATAAGTAAGGTGGTTTTTTCCTCTTCTGACTTCTTTTCAGATTTTCTCTTTGTCTGATTTTATGCCTGAGTGTAGATTTTTTGGTTTTTATCCTGCTTTGTATTTCTTTGAGCTTCTTGGATCTGTGTTTTGTTGTTTATTATTAACTTTGGAAAAATCTGTCATTGTTACTTCAAATATTTCTTTTCTTTCTTTTTCTTCTCCTTCTGGTGTTCCCATTATATGTACAGTAAACCCCCCTGCATGTTGTTGCTAGGTTCTGTGATTTTAAGTGAAATGACACATAACAAATCTAATTTTACTGTAGGCTGATTGATATAAATAAGTTCCTACAGCATCTCTTCAGTGTTATAAGAAAACCACATTGAATGAAACATTACTCAAGAACTCACTATACAGTGTACACCTTTTGTAATTGTGCCCAGTTTTGGATATTTTGTTCTATCTTTTTCATTATTTTTGTCTCTTTGCATTTCAGTTTTGAAAGTTTCTATTGACATTTCTTCAAGGTCACAGATTCTTTTCTAGGCCACAACTAGTCTATTCATGTGCCCATCAAAGAAATTCTTTATTTCTGTTACAATTTTTTTTATTTCTAGCACTTCCTTTTATTTCTTTGAGTTTTCCTCTATTTGCATTACTCATCTATTCTTGAATATTGTCCATTTTTCCATATGAGCTCTTAGTGAATTAATCACAGTTATTTACAATTCCCCGTCTGATAATTCCAACATCTCTGACATATGTGAGTCTGGTTCTGATGCTTACTCTGACCCTTCAAACTGTATTTTTGTAATTTTAATTTTTTTGTTGAAAGCCAGATATGGTGTACTGGGTAAGAGAAACTAAGGTAAATAGGCCTATAATATGATATTTTCCATTCATCTAACTAGGAGTTAGGCTGTGGTTACTATAGCTCTAGCTATAGGTGTCAGAGACTAAGGTTTCCCCTGGTGTCCTTGTTTTTGTCTCCCTGTGGTCTTTTTGTGTCCATAGAGACTTCTTTTTAAATAAGTTCTGAGAAATGCATTTCTTTCTGTTGTACTTCCTGATCCCTGCTGATGTGGTAGTGATATACATGGGAAGGAACAGTGTTTTATAGTCCTGTAAGTTAGTCTCAATTTTTTAGTGAGCCTGTGCTTCTCAGCTGTGATCTTAACAAGTACTTCTTGTATTTTTACCTGTTAAATGAGATAGAAAGTTTAGAGAGGGCCATGGTTGGATATTTCCCTTTCCCTAAGTAGAAGCCTAGAGCGGGTAGAGTTGGGTATTTCCCTCTCCCTATGTGGAAGCCCTAGAGGTAACCCTCTCACTAGGCTCTTCTAAAATATTTTCTGTTAAGGGAAAGTTTTGTTAGGAAGAACAGAGTGCTCTGAGCATGTTTCAAAATGCCTGCTTTTTCTCTCTCACTGCCAGAAGCAGTGTGAATTTTTCTCTGATAATCACTGTGATAACATGTCAGGGCTTCTGAAGGTAGAACTTACAAAAGTGCAGAGGTCATCCTACAACTGGCATGACCTGGAGTTTTAACTTAAATTTTTCCATACTGAGCCTCTAGCAATTTGTAAATTACAGTTTAAGTTTTCCTATTCAGGTAACTGGTTCTCGTGAAGGGTTTTCCTGCTTCAGTGATTTGTGATTCTCTGTGTCTTTATGTCTGTCCTTCCAGTTTGGGGTAGCACTTTGCCCTATGACCTCAATTCTCTGAGGGATTTAAGAAGAGTTGCTGATTTTCAGTTTATTCTGTTGTTTTTCTTGTTGTGAAGACAGGAGTGATAACTCCCAAGCTTCTTATATGCCAGACCAGAAACCAGAAGTCCTTTCTTAGCATTTTATAAAATTAATTTTTAAGTTTTAAGTTGTTCTTCCCTTGAATCTTTATAGTTGTACCCTTTTTTTTCTCTTCTCTTGGTAATTAACATAGAAATGACAACATTCATTTTCAAAATATCAGAGTCTAATTATATTTGTTACTTCTACCCTCTTCCCTTCCCAAGCATGAAAAGATTTAGAACATTTTATCTCCATTTACCGCTTCTATTTGATCTGCAATTGTTCCCATGCATTTCATACACTCTATATTTTAAACTCTATAAGATATATTTTTCTACATAATAAATCTTCATTTAAAATTACCCACATACTTACCCTTTTTGTTGCTATTGTTTCCTTTCTTTATTTTTTAATTTTCACATGGAATTTGCTTTTTCTACCTGAAAAACACTCTTTAGTATTCCATTTAGTCTTCATTTAGTACTTCATTATGATTGCTAGTCAAGAATTCTTTTAATCTCTTTTGTGTGAAAACATCCTTATTTTTGAAGGATATTATTCTGAAGGGTATTTTTGCTGGGTTTAGATTTTTTTCAGTGTTTTAAAACTATTTATTGTCTTGTAGCTTCCATTGTTTTGAATTGCTCTTCTTCTAAAAATAAGGAGTGTTTTATCACAGGTTGTTTTGGGGGATTTGTTCGTTTGTTTGTTTGTTTGCTTGCTTGTCTTTTAGAGAGGGAGAAAGAGAGGGAGAGAAACATTGCTGTGAGAGAGAGAGGGAAACACTGATTGGCCACCCAACCAGGGACCAAGCCCTCAACCCAGGCACGTGTACTGACCAGGAACGGAGCCAGTGACTCTTTGCTTTG
Organism: Tonatia bakeri; assembly: GCA_004024845.1. Classification (NCBI taxonomy): domain Eukaryota; kingdom Metazoa; phylum Chordata; class Mammalia; order Chiroptera; family Phyllostomidae; genus Tonatia; species Tonatia bakeri. The sequence goes on from PVIA01009259.1 coordinate 53,223, forward strand.
TGGGACAACGCCCAACCAACCAAGCCACACCAGTCAGGGCTTATTTTAGGCTGTTTTTAAGACTGTATCTTTTCTTTAGTGTTTAGAGGTTTTAGTATGATGTACGCAGATGTGCTCTATTTTAATACTCTTTTAAATTGAAGTATAACTTACAGAAAAATAATCAAAGCTTAAGTGTCAGCTTGGTGAATTACTACAGTGAACAAACTCATATAATTAAATTATCACCTACACCAAGAAATAAATATTACCAGCATCCTCAAAGCTTCCTCTTGTGTTCTTTCTCAATCTCTACTAGCCTTTTCCTACTTACTAGAGATAACCCACCATATAAACTTCTTATAGTGTGGGTTGTTGTTTTTCTTTGGGGTGGGGGTATTAATTCTACTTGGGACTCATAGGGAATTTGTGATTGTTATCAACTGTTTTGAAAACTAGTCATATTTTTTCAAATATTGTTTATTCTTTATTTTCTTTCTCCTCTCCAGTTACACATATCTTAGAGTTTCTCATGTATTTCTTATGTCTTTTACCCTTTCATGGATGTTTTCTATCCCTTTTACCTCAAATCTTTATTCTAGTTTATTAATTCTCTCTTCAGGTGCATCTAATCTGCAATTAAATCTACTTATTTAATTCTAAGCAAATAGAAGTCTTTTTTAATTTTCTTTTATTACACAGAGAAAAACACTGTAAATGCTCTTTTGTACCTTTTTCTGTTAATATAAATAGCAGCTATTTAATAGAAGTCCCCTTTATTCTTTTTTCTCAGCTTTATTAGGTATAGTTGACATATTGTGAAATTCACCCATAAGAATACAGTTAGATGGTTTTTAGTACATTTATACAATTGTGCAGCCATCATCAATATCTAGTTTTTTAATACTTCCATCATCTCAAAAAGTTTTCTTGTATCAATTTGGTCAGTTTCTGTTCCTTCTCCCAGGCCCAGGTAACTACCGATCTGATTTCTGTCTCCAGGGTTTTTCCTATTCCAGAAATTTTATGCATGAGACATTATATGACCTAGAATATCATCTCTTTGTGAATGTTGTATACACTCCTGTAAAGAGTGTGTATTTTGCTGTTCTTAAGTGGAATTTCTATAAAAATCAAGTAGGTCAAACTTGTCTATATATCTTCTATATCTTTATTGATTTTCTATCTACTTGTTTAATTAATTAATGAGAGAGGTTTGGGATCTCAACAGAGATTTCTCCTTGCAGTTGTCAATATTGCTTTCTGTTTTGATGATGTTATTGGATGCATAAATGTTTAGTACTGTTGTGTCCTCTTAATGAATTGACTTGCCTTTTTTTTTTTTTTTTTTTGATCTTTGGTAATACCCTTTGCTCTGAAATCGACTTTGTATGATATTAATAATATAGCCTCTCCAGCTTTATTTTGAATACTGTTAGGATGGTATATTTATTTTCCATACTTTTAAGCTATTTGTATCTTTATATTTAAACTGTATTTTTGTATTTTGTATTTCAGCATGTAATTAGGTCATGCTTATTTTAGCCAATATTATAATCACTAGCTTTAGTAAAATTGTTTAGACCATTTGTATTCAATAAGATAATAGAGTTATGTTTAAATCTATCATCTTACAATTTTTTTCTGATTTGCTCATCTGTTCTTTGTTCCATATTCCCTTATCTTCTTCTTTTCTTTGACTTAAGTATTTATTATTTTATTTTATCTCCCTTGGTGACTTGCTAGCTATAAATTTTTTTTATTCTTTTTAAAAAATATATTTTATTGATTGTGCTATTACAGTTGTCCCATTACCCCCCCTTCATTCCCCTCCACCCTGCATACCCTCTCCCACCCACATTCCCCTCCTTTAGTTCATGTCCATGTGTCATAAGTTCTTTAGCTTCTACATTTCCCATACTATTCTTGCCCTCCCCCTGTTTTCTACCTACCATCTATGCTATTTATTCTCTGTACATTTTCCCCCTCTCTCCTCGTCCCATGCCCCTGTTGCTAACCCTCCATGTGATCTCCATTTCTGTGGTTCTGTTCCTGTTCTAGTTGTATGCTTTGTTTTGTTTTTGTTTTAGGTGTGGTTGTTAATAATTGTGAGTTTGCTGTCATTTCCTTATACATGTTTTTTATCTTCTTTCTCTTAGATAAGTCACTCAAGCATTTCATAAAATAAGGACTTGGTGATGATGAACTCCTTTAACTTGACCTTATCTGAGAAGCACTTTATCTGCCTTTCCATTCTAAACGAAAGCTTTGCTGGATAAAGCAATCTTGGATGTAGGTCCTTGTCTTTCATGATTTCAAATACTTCTTTCCAGCCCCTTCTTGCCTGTAAGGTCTCTTTTGAGAAATCAGCTGACAGTCTTATGGGAACTCCTTTGTAGGTAACTGCCTCCTTTTCTCTTGCTGATTCTAGGATTCTCTCCTTATCTTTAATCTTGGGTAATGGAATGATGGTGTGCCTTGGTGTGTTCCTCTTTGGGATCAACTTCTTTGGGACTCTCTGAGCTTCCTGGACTTCCTGGAGGTCTATTTTCTTTGCCAGATTGAGGAAGTTCTCCTTTATTATTTGTTGAAATAACTTTTCCACTTGTTGCTCTTCCTCTTCCCCTTCTGGTACCGCTATAATTTGGATGTTGGAACATTTAACAATGTCCTGGAGGTTCCTAAGCCTCTCCTCATTTTTTTTTTAATTCTCGTTTCTTCATTCTTTTCTGATTGGTTGTTTCTTTCTTCCTTCTGGTCCACTCCATTGATTTGAGTTCCAGTTTTCTTCCCACCACTATTGGTTTCCTGTGCATTTTCCTTCATTTCACTTAGCATAGCCTTCATTTTTTCATCTAATTTGCTACCAAATTCAAGCAATTCTGTGAGCATCCTGATCACCAGTGCTTTGAACTGTGCATCTGATAGGTTGGCTATCTCTTTGTCTCTCAGTTGTATTTTCTCTGGAGCTTTGATCTATTCTTCCTTTTGGGACATTTTTCTTTTTCTTGATGCATCTGTTACATTTGAGGGGCGGAGTCTTAGGTGTTCACCAAGTTGGGGCAACCCAATTGCTGGGTTGTGATGCTATATATGGGACAGGGTCTGAGAGAGAACAATGGCACTTGCTCTGCTCTCCGTTGGACTTCAGTCCCTTCCGCCACTTCCCCCAAGCAAACTGGGCCTTTCTGGTGCTAATTCCCATGTGGGTGGGCTTGTGCACATTCTAGGACCCTGTGGGTCTCTCCAACGAAGTCTCCTGTGAGGCTGGGAGTCTCTCCCTGTGCCTCAGCCCCCACAGGTGTTTTCAATCAGTGCCCTGAGGCTCTATTTCCTGGCACTGGGACCCTGGGTTGCGCGCAGTGCCTCGTTTCACAATTGCTGCCTTGCTGGGTCTGCTGGTTGCCACCCCGTGCCCAGGGTCTGCCCACTGTGGTCTTGCACACCTGGGATACCTTAGGAGCCCAGTGCCACCGCTTTTTGTGTCTCGACTCCTCTCCGCCCAGCTGCCCAACTCCGCCCCTCCTACCATTCTGAATGAACGTGTCTATTTTAACTCCTTGGTTGTCCGAATTCCATACAGTTCAATTTTCTGTCAGTTCTGGTTCTTATTCTGTTTCTAAATTGTTGTTGTCCCTATCTTGGTTGTTCGAGAAGACACAGTGTGTCTACCTCCACCTCCACCTTGGCCGGAAGTCTTGTTTTATTCTTTCAGTGATTTTTTAGGGTCATAGTATACCATTCAACTGTTCACACTCAATCTTTAGGTAAAACTATATATATACTGTCATACATTTTACTTGCACATGTGTTATGAATCCCACAGCACACTGTTGTTTTGCTTTAAATAGTCAATTATTTTTGAAAGAGACTTAAATAAAAAGAAAAGTTTTTTGTGTTTACCTGTGTAGTTACTATTTATGGAGATTTTTATTCTTTTATGTAGATCCAAATTTCTATGTAGCTGAAACTTTCTTTAACACTGTTATACTGTAGGTCTACTGGTAATGAACCATTTAAGTTCTGTACATCTAGGGAAAAGAATTAGTGGGGTTTTTTTTTAGATTTTGTATTTTTATCTCCAGAAGTTGCATTTGGTTGTTTTTTTATATTGCTTATTTCTTTCTTCATTTTCTTTATGTTTTGTTTTAATGCCATCATATTTATAATAGGTTTTAACATTTTTGTCTGCTTGTAGTATTATCACTATCACTTCTATGTCTGTATCTATTGACTGATTTTTCTCCTGTTTATGGATGTTGTGAATTTTACATTTGTAAATGCTGGGGTTTTTGTGTTCCTTTGAAGAGCATTAGACTTTACTTTTTCAGGTAATTAAATTACTACTGGACTAGTTTGATCTTTTCAAGGCTTGTTTTAAGCTTTCTTAAGACGGTTTTAGGATAGACTTATTCTAAGGCTAGGTTAGCTTCACTACTAAGGTGTGGTCCTTCTGATATAACCACTGAATTTTTCTCATGTTGAACAATGATTCAACTCTAGTTGGCAAAAACTCACATTTCTAGGTCTGTGTGAGCTCTGATAGCTACTCAGCTTACAGCTCCCCACTTTGCCAGGCATCCCAGAATTTTACCCTACTCACCTATGACTTAGAATTTAGTAAACCTATCCAGATTTCTAGAGCTCCTTTTTTCATGCATCTCCCTCCTCTCTGGTATTCTGTCTACAAATTCCAGTCACCTCAGCTTTACTGAACTTTGATAGAGGTCTAATCAATTCAGCAATACTGCCACGTTCCAATTTAGATCTCCTCCCTGATGAGCACATGGTCTGGAACATGCCTCCACTGTGGATAACTGAGGCAATCATAAGCATCACCTTATTTGTCTCCCTATTTTTTTAAAGGGACTTCAGTCCTGTACTGTCTATTGTATAATTTCCAAAAATAGTTGTTTCATTCATTCTTTCCCAGTTTTCTAGTTGTTTATAGCAGTAAGGGAAGTCAGTCCTGTTTAGTTTATCCAAGCTATAAAAGCAGAAATTTATTCAATTGTTAAATCAACAATTTATACCAGTTCTTATTTTGGGAATACAGGGCAAAGAAAGAGATTGACTACCAGGAATTTATGTTTCTTTTAACTGGAGGAGTAAGTCTTAAGAGTACTGAGAAAAATCCTGATCCAACATGGTTACCAGAGAAAAGTTGGGAGGAAATTTGTCGTGCTAGTGAATTTCCTGCCTTCAAAGGATTCAGGTAATTGTTTAAACTTGACTTTGCATTGAATGGTGATGGATAAATTTGTTGTCTAGTTATTTTAAATGGTTTTATAGCTGTCTTGATTTATCTCCTTGCTCAACAATCTCTCTTTCAATTTTCCCCAGTGAAAGAATAACTATTCATCTTTTTTCCATTAGGGAGCATTTTAGTGAATATATAAATGAATGGTGGGAAATATATGATAGTAAAGAGCCACACAATGCTAAATTTCCAGCACCCATGGATCAGAAGCTAAATGAACTACAGAAAATAATAATTCTTCGATGCTTAAGACCTGATAAGGTAATGGACAAATATGTCCCATTTGGAACCAGATAATTTTCCATTTTTGAAGTACTAGGTTTAAAGTTATTGATATTTGGTTCTTTAACACTTATTTCAGATGCTCTAAAGGGTTCATGGAGCTTCTTCAATCTGTAGGTTTAAAGTTTTCCTCAACTTGGTAAAATTTTGGCTATTATTTTTTCAAATATTTTTAGCCATCTTACTCATTATTCCAATTAAGTATGCATTATAACTGGTGTTATACCATAGGTGACTGATACTCTGTTATTTCTTAAAATATTTTATTTATTTTTAGGCAGAGGGGAAGGGAGGGAGAAAGAGTGGGAGAGAAACATCAATGCGTGAGAGATACATTGATCAGTTGCCTCTCACATGTCCCCAGCTGGGGACCTGGCCTACAACCCAGGCATGTGCTCTGACTGAGAACAGAACCAACAACCTTTCAGTTCACGGGCCTGTACTCAATCCACTGAACCACACCAGCCAGGGCTGTTAATTATTTTTAAACTATATGTTTCATCTCTAGGAAGTTCATTTGGATATATATATATATATAATAGAATACATATATATTCTATTTCTCTTTTCATGTTTTCCTTTAAATACTTAAACACAATTATAATAACAGTTTTAAAATCTTTGACTGCTAATGCCATCATTTCTAGATCTGTTTCTATTTAATGATTTTACTTTTGGATTTAAATTCTATTTTGCTGCTTCTTGGCATGCCCAGGAATGTTTCACTGGATGATGGACATTCTTGATGATTTGAATTTTGTTATCTTCCTTTAAAGATTATTGAATTTTGTTTGGCCAATTCAGGGGCTAGCAAACAATACCTGTGGGCCAAATCCAGCCCATTACCTAATTTTGTCCAGCCTGTGAGCTAAGAATGGTTTTTACATTTTAAAGTGTTGTTTTTAAAAGAAAAGGAGTGCACAGCAGAAGTTGTCTGTGGCCCACAAAGCCTAAAATATTTACTATCTAGGCCTCTATAGAGAAAAGTTTGCCAACCCCTTTGGTTACGTAAAATACTTAAATTCTGATTTTTCCTTCGAAGATTGTTTTAAGATCTATTAGGGCAGATATAGAATAGCCTTTACTCATTGAATAATTTAGCTCCACTACTAAGGTGTCACCCTTCTGGGGCCTTTACTGAATGTCCCCAGGGATCACTGAGGACCCTCCACTGTGGCTGTGAGGAACTTCCCCAGACCTGCATGGACTCTGGTAGCCCCTCTAATCCCCAGCTCACAACTCCCCAGTCACTCTTTGTTTGGCCTACGAATGTACACCAGAGTATTCAGCAGATATTCAAGGGTACTGTTATGAAGATTTCTGAGCTCTCTTTCTGGAAAGTTCCCTTCTAGTTTGAACTCTGCAGTTTCCAGAAGCTTCAGCCTTCTTGAACTCTGATTCCTGTCTTCCCAGCTCAACAACACTGTGTTGCTTTGCTTTCAATTGCTCTCCCTGCTCCACAATTTGAAATGTACCTCCCAGAAGAAGATGGAGGGAATAATTACCTCACCTGATTTGCTTCCTCTTTCGCAGGAGTCATATAGCCCTGTACCAACTATTGTCTGAGTAGCCCAATGTCTGAAAATGATTGTTTCATTAATTTTGCCCATTTTTTTAGTTTATGGTGAAAGGATAAATCTAGTCCCTGTTACTCCATATTGGATGGAAGCAGAAGATGGTAGAAAATTTTATACATGTCACAATTTTATTTTTTGAAACATGCATAAAAATCATCCTATAGGTAAAATAAAAAAAGTGATAACAATTTTCACACATTCAAGAAAGGTAATTATGGTGTTACAAGGGAAAAATTTTAAATAGACAAAATTAAAAACTATGTTCATGCATGTAGTTTAAGCTCAGTCATTTCACCTTTCTGAGCAGGGGTTACATCACTTATAAAATGAAGGTGTTGAAAGTGATGGTGATGGACCCTTCTTTTCTTTCTTTTTGTCTTTCTTTCATCCTTTCATATTTTATGTTTTGAGTAAAGTTTCACAAGGAGCATTGTTTAATACATCAGTCAGTCTCTGAGTAGGTTTGATTGGAGGCCTGTGTATTTACTTGACTCCTGTGTATCTCTCCTTACTCTTACTCCCAAAGACCTTTGTCCTGGGTAGGCCAGAAAGTCCATTTAGTTTTTCCAGAAAAAAAAAGACACATTTTTCATTTTCACCAATAATCTTATTGATTGGATATTTTGAGAATGTCAGCTAGCTGCCTCCTACTATTGGCTTCTAGTGGGCAGAGGCCAGGGGTGCTGCTAAACATCTTCCAACACATAAGACAGCCCCACAGCAAAGAATTGTTTGGCCAAAATGTCAGTAGTACCAAGAAACTTCTCAAACCACTATTGACTTGTTTGATAAGTTACAGTACCTTCTCCATACACTGCACAAATCTTTTTATGTGTTTCAGTTGCATTTATACCTTTCTTGAAATAATAAAGCATAATAAGCCAAAAGTGTTATATATTTTCTTCCATCTTTAATATTAAAATGGCTGCAAAAAAACCCACCAATTTGATAAGCTTTTTTTTTAAATTTACACTGCTATAACAGCTGTCACAGTACAGTCTAACAAAATTGTTTGGAATGAAGTTAAAGACAACTAAGCACTACTGGAACCATCATATGGAAAAAACTAAGAAACTTTTTGGCCAACCCAATACATTGTTAAAAGTTACCTCATTCTTTCTTAAGTTATAGTTGTGTGTACACATTTCTTGAACTAGACAACGAGACCCTTGAAGGCCAAAATAACACTTTATTCATTATTTTATCACCAATTACCTCCTTTGTTTATAGTAAACTGAAAAACGTGTACCTCTGCATCTGGGAAACACTTGCCTATTTGTACTCCACTGAATGGCTCCCTGATGGCCAATGGAGATGTTCCTTCAGTACCACACGTGGGGTTATTTCTCTGTCTGCTATGCTTGGGAGCCTGTGCTTAAACATCACAGCACTTACCACACTGGAACATACAGTAAATATCTATTTGTTAGGTTTTCCCTCTAGACTGTGAGCTTCTTGAAGTCAGGACCCATGTGTTATTTTGCTATATATTTCCAAGACTTAAAGCAGTCCTGGCAAATGAAATGGTAGGAGCTCAATAAATGTTTGTGGATTGAGTTGAATGTAATTGAATTAAACTAAATTCCATTAAAGCCTGTATTAGTCAGGATTCTCCAAAGAAACAGAACCAGAGAGAGAGAAAGAAGAGAGACAGAGACAGAGATAGATACAGATTTTTAGGGGTTGGCTTCATGATTGTGGAGGCTTGGCAAATCCAAAATCTGCAGGCTAGAGATTCAGGGAGGAGTTGATGTTGCAGCTCAAATCCAAAAGCAGTCTGCTGGCAGAAATTTCCTCTTCCTCAGTGGGAGTCACTCTTTTTTCTCTTAAGTTCTTTAACTGATCGGACAAGGCCTACCCACATCTTTAAAATAGCTTCAAAGCAACATCTAGAGTAGTATCTGACCGAATAGTTAGGTATAGTGTCCTAGCCAAGCTAACACATAAAATTAACTATCACAAAGTCCATTTCCAGGACTACTCAAAACTCCGTAATTTCTTTTCTAGAGTATCTTACAGGAAAGATCAAAATCTTATAGATAAGTCGTACTACTTTTTCTTATATTAAATCACTGGAATGAGATACTTTTTCTATAGAAAATGGTCATATTTGATTGCAGTTATATCATCTCAGGGAGCATTGCCTGTGGCCAGTGCATAGACTAATGAGAAGCAACGTCTCTGTGTCCTCAGCATCTCCCCTTCCTTAAAATGTATATTGAAAAATCTGAAGATCCAAAATCACATGAAACGATGTTCAATATCACTAGCTATCAGAGAGATGCAGATTAAAACCACAATGAGGTACCACTTCACACCAGTCAGAATGGCCAACATAAACAAAGCAACAAACAACAGGTGTTGGAGAGGTTGTGGAGAAAAGGGAATCCTAGTGCACTGTTGGTGGGACTGCAGACTGGTACAACCACTGTGGAAAACAGTATGGAACTTCCTCAGAAAATTAAAAATGGATCTGCCATTCGACCCAGCAATTCCACTGCTGGGACTATATCCTAAGAATCCTAAAACACCAATCCAAAAGAACCTTTGCACCCCCATGTTCATAGCAGCACAATTTACAATAGCT
>PVIA01009260.1:0-62944 GCA_004024845.1 Tonatia bakeri
AGGGGTTGGGAGGAAACCGGGAAAGGGAGAAGCCACTGAAGGGAAGTTACAAGTCGTGTGTAAAAATTCTGCCCGAGCCTGGCCCACTCCTGCACCGTGCGCGCTTCGGCGCCTCCCAGTGGCTCAGCCCTGCAGAGGCACTTGTGACGTGGAGGGGGGGGGCGAGGGGGGCCGCGCGTGGAGAGAAGGTTGCAGGCGGGGCAGTGAAACAGGTGCCCAGGAGGAGAGGGCAGTGGGAGGGACCCTGAGGGGTTCGGACCGAGGCCATGCGGATGGGACACGCTTTCCGGCGAAGCTCCGCGGCTCCGCACCCGCATTTCTCCTACGTTAGTTGATGGAAATGCTGTCCTTTCCGATGCTCCGGCCAAAAAACCGTTATGACGTCGGAGGCTCCCCACATTTAATGAGTCCGGAGTGCGTGTCCCCTCGTTGGCCAGGCATGCGGACAGGGGTCTGCACCCGGGATTCTCCCCTTCGGCACTATTGGTATTGATGTGACCACTCTTTGTTGTGGAGGGATTTCCTGAGCTTTGTAGGGTATTTTTGCATTTTACTCGGTGAATTACAGTTCGTTCAGTAATTCGCTGTTAGCATAAACATGGGGAAGGGGGATGGAGATAAACCCGCGTAGACTGGCCGGGAGTTTGGATTTTATTTTAACGCAAAATGTTTCATTAATATTTTAAATATCTCTACCAGAAAAATGTCTATGATGGCGTTATTTCATTTGTGGAAGCTACGGAACGAATAAGGCTCCAGGAGAGGATTCCACATTTGGGAGTAATTTCTGCGCATGCTCAGACAGGGGCACGTCCCAGGTTCCCAAGGACCTGGCTCTAGGCGTTCTTCTTACACTGGGGTCGCCTTCCCTACTCTCCAAGGCCTTGCGTTGGCGAGACAGCTGTAACCCCCTCTCTGGTCCCAAATCAGGGTCACAATCGGTGCTGGGATTAAAAGCAAACTGAAAAATATGTCACTTCAATCAAGAAAGACAATAGACACTGTGGTTTCGGATTGGAGCTGCGGTTACTGCATCCACAACACAAAACACTGACCTGCTGGCAGATGCTGCATTCCTTTTACTGTTTTCCACGTGAAAGTAGTCACAGTATTTATTTATTTTTATTTTTATTTTTTTTGCTTTGTTTTTGGACAGCTTGATGCCTGGCACAAATTATAAGAGAAAATTGTAGGAAGAGAAATACCTACTTCCAAATTATAAGAGAAAATTGTAAGTCACAGGGGGAGAAGAAGTGAACAGGCGAAGAAATGGGCTCAGGAAACAAGTTAGGACGCAAGACAGGCCCTTGGAGCTCAGGAGCGGGGTGGGGGCGGGGGATGAGCACAGGCATGCGCGGTAGAGAGAGCACCTGTTTGTGTATATAGATGCCACATTTTGGAGCATATATTAGATAGTATTACTGAATTAGTATCAATGTCATTAGATTTGATTTAATTGCACTCTAGTTATATAGGATATTGCCCTTAACTTCAGGAAATACATGCTGAAGTATTTAGGGGTGAAGTGAGCTTTTTGTCAGCATTTGCTAAATATGAACATGTGGGTGGGGTGTGTCTAGACAGAAAACGAGCAAACGGATATTAATGTTGAATTTAGATGGATAGAATTGTGTGGCTCTTTCAACTTATTTGCAGGTCTGAAATTTTCAAAGTGAATAATTGTGGGGGGATGTGTAAATGGGAGACTGAGAAGAGCTAGCTAAGTCCTGGACTAAACATCGGCTGTCTCTGGGCTTCCGCCTTGCAGGAGGGTGTGATGGCCCTCAGAACCACCTGCCTGGACCAGGAAATGTCAGTCACTAGTCCGCTGTACCCATCTGCAAGATGGGTACAAACCCATCTGCAAGATCCCACCCTGCCACCCATGAGGATTTGTCCTCCCCATATGAGTCAGCCCTCTAGCCTGGGGATCTGGTGAGCAGGAGGCTACTTGGTATGTTTCAAAGCTTCTGAATAAGATGTCTCACTTTTATATTTGATTGCCAAAGACAAATCAATGGATACTAGGAATTTATTTCAGGAAAAAATGTTCAAATGAGGTGGAGTTATCTGAAACCTACCAGTTCCCTGTAGGTATAATCTCTCTCTGTGGGTCCTAAACAGAGACCACCAGGCTGGACTTTTGCAAGGCCTCCACATCCCGCACAAGAGTGAACAACAACCTCTTGTGATCTTCTCTGGTGGAGATTTTGTCATTGTTCCCTTGGATATGTAGGAAACTGTTCCTTCGCTTATAGGTGCCTACCTGTGGGGGCCGAATATTTTGCCTGAGTTCTCTCAGTTCCCAAGGTGTGAGATGCAATGGAGTTTTTCTGTGTAATGCCAGGTGCTCAATAACATTTAATTTTGGAATGAAGTGATGCACCCAGACTTGATTGCTATTGCTCTGGGGTATAAATGTAGTGGGCATATTAATGTTTATGTTTCCTGCTTTTAGCTAGAGACAGAAAGCTTTATAATTTTGATTTGTACCAAAAAAAAAAAGAGATAGGTGACAGAATGCATATAAGATCAAGTCTATTCTCAGAGATTTCTAAACCTTCAGCCTTTAAGGAAAATGGACATGTGCTGAACAGCTGAAGAATGGTCTGCAGTGATATTGTTCTGTGTTGTACTTGACCCAAGTCATTGCCATTTTCTCCCAGCTGCGGATGACTCCAGCTATCCACAGGATGGGGGTGGGGAGGGAGAAGGGTTAGAGCCTCTCAAGACTATCTGAGTCTAGAAATCGGTCTCTTGGACCCTTCTATCTGCATGAAGAGGGACTGCAATTTCTGCAATCAAACTCTCCATTTGGAGGAAAAATTTAGAGTGGCCATGAAATCTGATTCTCAGAGATGAAGCCTCTTTATTCCAGATTTGAACTTCCGCTTGTTTTGTTAGGTTCTTTTTCATCAGCTGGGGGAACTGCTGCGACTAGTAAACTTTATTGAAATTAGACAAGAACTTTTCATAGTCTCAGCCTTAGTTGTTGCCTGAAACAAACAAACAAAAACTAAATGAGAATCCTCTCTCAGGTTCTAGGATACCTACCTGAGGCTGGAGGAAGAGCTAAGTGAGGAGAGAGGCCACGTGCAACCGGAACACAGTTAAGTGGGTGAGCTGGGTGGTCTGCTACAGTCTGGAAGGAGACAGCTATACCAGCCGATTAGAGGGAGAGTCCTCTGAACTCCACCACCCGCCCTGTTGTGTGGAATACAGGCCTCCACCTCCTCATGAAGCTGACGGCCCTGCCCTAAGCTGCTGCGGGTGGGTTAGTCTGAGCCCTTCCACTGCCTCCTCAGCACCAGTTTACTCTCCCGTCTTCTCTTCTGGAGGAAATGGAGGCCCTTCACACATGCACATTCCGAAACAGTCTGCTCTATGTAAGGGGATATTTTGCATGGGACTCTTGCTCCTAAATCTATATCCTGTTCCTTTTAAATAGAAGGGCGGTGCCAAGGGAAAAACCATAGAATGTGAAAAACAGCAGGGTCCTCACACCATCTGTGATATTGTGATTTATAATAAGAAATATACATTTGGTCTTCATCCTGTTTCTGGCACAGAGCTCCTACAGCCTGTGGAATTTTCCAAGTGGTGAGAGCCAGTAAGGTGTGTTTGGCTATTTGAATGATGGGATTTTTGAAATGCACCTAAAGATGCAGGGTCGGGGGGATGATTGCATGACAGCCAATCATGATTAGAGCATTGGAACCTCCAGTCCCATCCCCCTGCCCCACCCCTGCCACCTGGGCTGGGGCAGGGAGGGAGAGGGGCTGCAGATTGAGTCCACCCACCAATAGCCATTGAGTTCATCAATTGCCTATATAATGGCACCTCCATAAAAACCCAAAGGACGGCATGCAGAGAGCTTGCAAGTGGAACACATCATGGTGCTGGAAGGGCAGGGAAGCTCTGCGTCCTCTCCTTGTACCCCGTCCTCTGCGTCTCTTTCATGTGGCTGTTTCTGAGCCCTATATTCTTTTGTGATGAACCCATAATCCAGTGAGTAAAATGCTTCTCTGAGTTCTGTTAATTAAACCTAAGGCAGGGGGTCTGGGCAACCTCTGATTTACATAGCCAGTCAGTCAGAAGTACAGATAACAACCTGAACTTGCACCTGGCATCTAAAGTCCAAGGAGGAGGCCGCTGGAACCTCCATTCAGCAGCCAATCAAATAGGGGATGGACTGAAGACACTTTGCAGGTTTGTAAATATTTTTGCCAATCTGAGGGGTATTTTGCTTTGGTTCGTTTTTTCCTCCTCAGTAGTAAGAGTTGGAAAGCATAAGGTGACTGGGATATTAGAGTTTGAGTACAACAAACTTGTATTTTGCCAAGAGTCAACATAAATTACACTTATTTCAGTGTTTTAGTACTTTATTTTCATCAGTTTGAAAATTGGGGCCTTTGCTTCTTTTTAAGCTTACAGGACCTTCCTCAAAGGCTACTGACCCAGAATCCAAATTCTGTTTTCTTGTTCTTTCGGCATTCTAGCAATGAGTTTATCTATTCTTGGCAAATTTTAGAATAATTATTCTCCTAAGTCTTCTCACTTTGGGATGTTTTTCTTCTCTTTTCAGGCTTGCAATAGTGGGGCTCAGTCTGTGCCTAAACAGTACGTTTCCCAGAGTTACTCATTCCTGGGACTTGCAGTCTGGGTGCCTGTAGGGGGTGCACCCAGGAGGCAGCCCTCCCTAGACTGAGAAAAACTGTGAGGACTATGGATCAGGAGGGTCCGGATGGCGCTGGCCTCCCACCATCTTTCATTCTAAAGCGGGTGCGGCACCAGAAGAGAGCGCTGAGAGTGACCGCACTTTCTGGGTTCTGACCACTTACCTCCGGGACTATGGTTCAGGTGAGCTGGGAGACTCCGGTTTCCGACCTGATGTCTCTATTTTCATTGTGCAGCTGGACAATGGACTCTAAGATCTCCCTGTAGAGGTTAGAAGTGCATCCTGTTCCAGGAAATACAGCTTGTTTAGGCCAGTTACACACGTTTGCTTATGAGAATGATTTCTGCCATTCTCCTTCCTTCTGTCTCAGCGCAGAAGGAAACCACGGGAACCTAGCGGTTGGGATTTCAGTGAAATGGGGAAGCAGCTTGAGTTTCACGTGGCCTTTAAGAAGTGCAGGGCATTCGTATGCATTCTCACACCGAGTGGCCCGGCACAAGATGGTAGAATGCTGGCCTTCGTGTGAGTTCAGTCTAAGAGGAGTGTGTGGAGAGAAGAACCGCCTTGGGGATGATGAAGAAGAGCCCAGACATGAGGCTGGGGGATGGGGGTGGCAGCAGTGGAGACCCTCACTCTCGACCTGCATCCTACTGAATGACAGTCACACGGGGAGAGGAGCAGCAGGGAGTACACAGCCGTGGTCTGGAGGCCAGAGGTCTACGATGGGGGAGTAGCTCAGCCTGGGGGCCAATCTCTGAGCCTATTTCTTCAACAATGAGGTGGAAAGAGTAGTACCTGCCCTGTCTCCCTAGCGGGGCCATCTGTAAGGAATACGTAAGGCACAGCAAAGTTCCTGAAACCTGTGAAGCCTGCACAGGTGACCTGCCCTCATTACGAAGCCCGCAGACCTGGGCCTCTCGTGCTGCTTCCTTTGTCCGCAATGCCGAGGGGATGTTCCAGCTTGTCTACGAGGCAGCCATTGATGAAAAGGATTTCCTCCAGGTGCTGGTGCAGGTTCTGGATCTCACCTTCCACAGCCATCGCACCAGGACATGGAATGAGGTAGAAGATGGAGAATCCTCATCACTAATAGGGTGGCCAGGGGCCTCTCGGCAAGGCCTCTGCCTTGCGCCATTCTTCTGCCTCTTATATGACTTGGGGGGCACTGGGGAATGTCTTCCTCTCTACTAATGACCTCTCCCACCTGCGTTATGACTGACCGTCTTTGGCAGATGACAAAGACCGCCCTCTGTATCTCAGGGTAAAATGGGAAACAGGAATGAGGGTGCCTTTGTAAGGGTCTGTCTGAGTAGTAACGGTGCATATTTATACCCACTGCTGGCAGACAGACCCTACCAAGGCTTATAACATCACTGTAAAAACTTAGTTAGCAGTGAGTGAGTTAAGATAGTTTCTCTCTCTGTCACCCAGAAGAGCACGTAAGATGTATAGTTCTTTAACAATTCAAGCTTTCATCCCCAAAGGAAAGTTGAACAGCCATGTAAGGAAAGGAGACAAAGGCAGAGGTTTGGATACATACACACACCAGTGAGGCTGCAACCCCGAGGGGCTCCTACATGCCTAGAGGAGCTTCGCTGGGGGGAGGGGGGAAGAAAGGGGCACACCGATGGTGTTGTTGCTCGATTCAGACTTTTCTCCACTAGATATGCCGCTTGTAGTTTTAGATTAGATTATGGCAGAGACTGAGTTTACAAACATTAAAAACAAAGCAAAATAAAACCTGTGGTGCTGCACCAAGGATGGGGACCCTGGCCATTCAGGGGCCCTACCTGACATTCTGATAGTAGGATGGAATCTTATGGGAGCTAAGCTGCCTGAGGGAGATGGGCACTGGAACCTGAACTTGGGAACAGTGATAATTACATCTCCAAAAATGTGGGCAAGATTGCCAACATCCTGAGCTAAAAAAGCTCAAGGGACACTGCTCAGGATCTGTAATGAGCAAGAACGTTTCAGGAAAGCGAAGATACTTCATCTTAAAGAAGGAGGCCTATTAGATCCTGTACACGGCCAAAGTGCTGGCAGGGAGTTTGCCACGACCCCTTCACTCTCTCTTCTCTTGCCTGGAGTCCATTGGCCTGCTCGTGCCAGCGAGGGCCAGCATGACTGAGGTGACGTGTGGACCAGGAACAGTGCAAATTACCTGACCTCCAGGGACCTGAACTTGACACTTGGCCTCAGAGCTCTGTTCAACCTCATCACTTTTTCAAAATTAATCTTCAGGGCCCACCTGCAAAAGTGATCTCACTCAGCCTAGACAGAGCGGGTAAGCACACAGAAGCTACTGGAGCTTTATTCTCCAGTCTTCTAGTTGTTGGAGTTTTATTCCCTTTATGATGGAGGTACTCACTGGCTACAGCCACAGCCGAGCTGGCTTTCTGCACGTCACACAGGAAGGCATCGCTGCTGGGAGGCTGGGGCGAGTCATGGCTGCTGGAATGAGTCAGATACCGCTCATCTAGCGAGTCCTCCAGCACCTCATTCACTTCTTCCTTCTGGAGCCCCCTGTTGTATGTGCTTGGGGGCAGAGGGTAGGCGAGAGAGGGGATTAAACTGAGGCAACCTGGAATCAAAGCTTCCCAGATGGTGCTGGTCTGAGGCTCATGAAAGAGGTACCAGAAACCAAAGGGGCCATCCAATCAGAGAGAAAGCCCGACAGTCCAATTTGGATTGTGGTAAGTGTGCCTGGAACTGGGGGGAGAGAGCAGCAGGTGCTCGGTGTCCTGACCTCATGACACGTGAAAGAGGCGGAGACTCAGCCACTCCCCTGAAATACACATAGGACTCTGCGGAACACGCAGAGACCATGATACTGGCTCTAGAACGCTGTGGACAAATTTAATATTCTAGGAAGTGGTCCATTAACACTGGGCCCTGAGAATATCATCTCCTAGGATTCTCACAGCTTTTAGACCTTTCTCTGCAAATATTTGATATGGGTTGGATTTTATCTTTCAAAAGAATTTTTTGGCTATGAAACATTGGCCAGCATACCTCAGGAAGGAACCTCACTTTGGTTTTGAAACACACAGGTGTTTAGAACACAGAAACCAGGGATCATTGACTGGTTTGCTTTTAGGTCAGACTGACTTTAGCTAACTGGACTTGAGGAATTATTAGGAAATGCTAATCAGTACAAGAACTGCAAAAAGAACAGACGGTGTTGAACCATTGTATGATGAATTCACAACATAGGTGCAATCAGCAGTTTCTGTTGTTTATTTTTTCTGGACCTAGGACCTTGGCCTATTGGTCTCTTGCTTCTAGAATGTTCTCTAAATTTCACCATCCCATCATCAGCCCTTTCATCATTCAGAGTCACCTGGGTGCCACGGCCTTCTGTCCATG
Organism: Tonatia bakeri; assembly: GCA_004024845.1. Taxonomy (NCBI): domain Eukaryota; kingdom Metazoa; phylum Chordata; class Mammalia; order Chiroptera; family Phyllostomidae; genus Tonatia; species Tonatia bakeri. The sequence goes on from PVIA01009260.1 coordinate 8,048, forward strand.
TTCATCCTTCTTGTCATTCGGATTTCCTATGAGCCACAAATAAAGAGAGTCAGACACTGAGCAGACCCACCTCACACACCACGAACATGAGGGCCTGCATGGTCAGGGACATAGTGTACAATGTGTTTGTTCAGAATGCTCTGGGAGCCTTATTCTAGGAGGGCTTGGTGTGTGTCTTTGGCAAAGTAGGCTGGCTGGCTTTCCCGAGCAACCCTGGGCAGAGAGCTCCTGGTGCGGTGAATCATCACCTTGATGTCTGCTACTGAGTCAAGGCCAAGAGTGTAAAACGTCTTTTGTTCCCCTGCCAGCCTGCAGGGTGCTCGCCCAGCTGCCCTCTGCACAGCTCCAGCTGTGACCCTGTGCACTGCGAGGCGGGTGTGGACCAGGTTGCGTGTCCCCACCGCTCTCACACAGAACTCACTGCCATGTCTGAGCCGCAAAAATTTCAGAAGGAATCACCTGTCATTTCTAACAAATGACAGGACAAAAGGACTTCGGCATGCCGGAGAGTGGGAAGAGAATCTCCACCCCTTTTTCATTTCTGTTTTTTTCCCTCTTCTCTCCTGACCCCACTCAGAGACCAGCATGGCTGCAGAAGTGTGTTGTCCAGCTGAGCAGGGACTGAACCACGAGAGAGAATCCAGCTCTCTGGTCAAAGGAGCCAGAAAAAAAGGGACCCGTTGTCTGAAAAGTGCAAAGAGTGTCCCCCTTTTTTTCTCTCAACTCTCTTGCCTTCTTGCTCTTAAAGTAGCCCCAGTCAGACAGAACTGCAGCGCAGGGTGAGAGGACAAATCTTGGAGAAAGGCCAATCTAGAAAGATCTAGAACAGAGGAGCTTAGAAAGGGGACCCTTGGGCACTGGACCAGACTGGGAGAGGCTGGAAAGCTGTTCATGAACTACCAACAGTCCTGGGCTCATCCACAGACTGAATACGTGTGAAGCAGACCCAAGGATTCGAGTCTGAGGATTAGAGAACCGAATCATCATGTGAACCGCCTAGTCCAGACGAAACTAGAGGGACAGACTTGCTGGACCCACCTGAACGACACCTCAAAGGCATGAATACTGATCTGACGTTGTAACTCAGCCCACAGAGGGTGGACAGAACTTAACCAGTTGCCTTCTGAGCCTGAAGGGGTTGACTGTGGGCTAACATATAATTTCCAGAGGACTTTAACAGGACCAGGGGCTCACAACACAATATTCAAAATGTCCAGAGTACCATCTAAAAGTACTTAAAATAATAACACAATCATCTCAAGAGATGAATAAAAATCATTTGACAAAATTCAACATCTATGCAAAATAAAACTCTCAGAAAATAAGGAATAAAAAAAAACTTCTTCAAATAAGTTGGAAGTGGTGTAACCATGTTAGAAAACAGTTTGACGGTTGCTTGTAAGTTAAGTAAACACTTACCATATGACCCAGCAACCCCACTCTCAGATTTACCCAAGTGAAGTGAAAACTTCCTTCTACACAAAACCTGTATGTGAATCTTTATAGCTACTCATCCTAACTGCCCGAGCTGGAGACCACCCAGATGTCCCTCAGGGGGAGAGTGGGTAAACCTAAGCTGGCACCTCACTGTGATGGAATGGTGCTCAGTAAGAAACGAGACACACTACTGACACACTCTGGAGATGGAAGATCTGGGCTGACAGAAAACCGATCCAGTGGCTGCGAGAGGCTGAGGGCGGGGAATGTGGAGGACTACAGAGGACGAACACAAGGGAACTTCCAGGGGCAAAGGACCTGTTCCGTATCTTGATACATTTTTCCAAACTCAGAACTGATGTTACAGTGGGTCATTATATTGTGTATCAATGATCCCCAAACACCACAAATGACTGGCTGGCTGCCGCCTCCTGCTGTGATGAAGGAGGAGGCTGTGACCCTGTGACCTCCAGCCCTGACTGCGTCTTTCTCCACTGTACTCAAAGGGACCCAGTCCTGACATGTCCGAGTCCCCAGAATGGGAGGTAGAAAACCAGGTGTAGGTAAGCACCTGACAATTGGCTTTTCTTTTCATCGAAAAATGGAATAATTATCCTGGCTGGTGTAGCTCAGTGGATTGAGCGCAGGCTGCGAACCAAGCATCGCAGGTTCGATTCCCAGTCAGGGCACATGCCTAGGTTGCAGGCCATGTCCCCCAGCAACCGCACATTGATATTTCTCTCTCTCTTTCTCCCTCCCTTCCCTCTCTAAAAATAAATAAATAAAATCTTTAAAAAAAGAAAAATGGAATAATTATGAAATATAGGATACCAAAAAAGTACATAGTCTAACACATATTTGTAAAGTGAGCACCTGTTTGACCAGCACCTCCGTCGAGGACCAGAGCATTACTCCCAGAGGAGGCCCGTGTGTGTCTTCCCGGTTACCCCCGCTCACCCCAAGCTCCCTTGCTTCCTGCAGAGATCATCGCTGTCCTGGCTGTCACAGAGGCATTCCCTTACTTTTTCATAATCTCACTACTTGGGGATACACCCCAGAACAATAGTTTGTGTTAGGCTTTTTAAAAAAAATGGTTACCAGAGGGAAAGGGGGTGGGGGTAGAGAAAAGGGTAAAGGGTGTCAAGTATATGGTGACGGAAGGAGATTTAACACATAATGTAATATACAGATGGCATATTATAGAAGTGTATACTTGAAAGTTATATACTTTCATTAACCAATGTCAACCAAACCAACTTAATAAACAAAGTTGTATCTGACATATTAGAACAGTCACAGGTTTTTTAGAAGTTGTAATCCAAATGCCTGAGGTCAAGCTTTGACTGCAGAGGGAGCCCCTTTGAAGGCGGTTCCCTCCCCTTGGCACACTGCCAGTGTCCCTGATGGTTGTTGCCAAGGCGTACTCTGCAATTATACAAGGGCTGGTGCAGAGGCATTGGCTCCTAGAGGAAAAATGTCTGTGGGGGCTTTCCTTGGGCCCACATGGGTGTCCCCAGGTATTTCCAGGTGATAGCTTCACTATTGATAGGCTAAAAAGTCACTCTTAGAGTCTTGGAGGCGTGGCGTCTTAGGTGAGGAGGAGTCCTAAGGAGGAGGTAAGGGTCTTTACAGCCTGGAAACCAACTTACCAGGGCTGAGTTTGCTGGCAAGGCTCTCGGCCAGCTGGCTTCCTTGGGCCAGCTGTTCACAGAATCTTTGTCCCTGGTGGTAGGCAATGCCAGTTGTCCCGAGGAGGCTCTCAAAAGACTTGGCTGTGGTCTTTGCATGCCGGGTGAAAAGGTAGCAGACACCTTTCCCGTCCTGTATCCGCCGCCTTAAGTGAGCCAGTTCTCTGGCCTGAGCCTGAACTAGGTAATCGTACTTCCTACGGTGGGAAAGGAAAGTGAAGTGGCAAAGTGAGTGTAGGGGATTCATAGGCTACGGGAGTTGCATCAGAGACGTCTTTTACGGTGTCCCCCAGGGATCCCCTGAGTTGAATTCTCACACAATGGGTCTGTCGCAGAGGGCGTGAGGAAACACCAGCGGGTTTGTCTCTGTTTTTTTTTAACTTGGCTTTAAAAAGGTGCCTCTTCTCTTCCTCACTTCAGCCCACATGCATTTCCATGTGTCGTTCATCAAGCATTATTTGGAAAGAGAGGGGGTGGGGAGCCAGGCCCAGGACATTGGGCAGGTACATCTGGTGTTAATTGAAAGGACGGAAAGGAAAACCAATTCAAAGGGTCAGGAAGGATAGCACATGAGTAAGGAGGTGCTGAAAAGCGAATAAAGTTGGGATTTCACTGTTTTCTTGTTATCGTACAAACAGTTCTCATGGATCCCCGTGTAGGATGTGAGCTCCGTGAGACTAGAGACAGTGCCACTTATTATCCAACTTATGGTCCCCAAACAGAGTTCACACGCAGGTAGGCATTCCACTAATACTCAGAAGCACGTAACCCTACAGCCCGACTAGACCCCTGCCCTTCTGATCCCTGAATCTCTTCCCTACTGTCCACTGGGTGGTCTGCCGATGGCCTTCCACAAGAACACAGAACTGTATTCTGTAGTGTTCCTATAAAGTGCCAGAGGAGGTGAAAGCATAGACCTGGGGAGAAAGGGGGTTCCAGACCCATGTCCCCTTCAATCAAATATCTCTGCTTCAGCAGGTTTTACACATTTGAGCTTCTCTGGTTTCATTTCAACTGGAGGTTAAAAGGAGTGTTGAGTGCCACACAGTGCACCGTGTATTTAAAACCCTCTCAGGATGATCCCTCCTGGTCCTCAGCAAATTATTCATTTTCCAGATGACAGATGCTCAGTTATCTACCTACCCAGTGGCTCCACACAGTATAATATTTATGGGAAAAAATCAAAATTGGGGAAGCAACATTTTTATCATACAAAGGAACTTTGGAAAGCTTGGACAATATCTCTTATACTAGAAAGTGTTGGCCCATTCATGACAACCACCACACCCATTGAAAAGTAGGAGCAAGTAGAACAACTAGAGTACATATTTGTCAAGAGCTTCTTTACATGTGTCAGAGATGATTCTAACCACATGTGGTCATGCATTTAATCTTCCTAACCCTCTGGGATAGCACTGTTGGTATTTTCATTTTACAGAGGAGGTAGCTGAAGCAACAGATGCAGCAAGTGAAGTGAACTTGCCCAAGGTCACACAGCTAGAAGCCACATCGCTAGCATTACAACCCAAGCGTCTGTTCCCATTTTATTCCTGTATTATTTAAGGGAGAACCCCAAGACCTCACTAGCCCAGAGCCCAGGTCCCACAGCCGCACCAGTAGTCTTTGTCTGTGCCTGCCGTGTGCACTTCCGCCCTTCTCCTTGCACAGACTTGCTCTTTATTTTACCAGCCCCAGGCCACCTGACTTCGAACAGTAATTCACACACTTGGCACTCAGGCACCTCCTTACCCAAGCCATGCATCTGTTCCCGTCTTCTCTGCCAGGTCCCCCTCCTCAAACGGCACGTCCTCCTTCAGCACAGATTCAGTGAGGTCCTTGTACTCTTCACGCTCTGAGAAAACAGATACGCCAGCCCCCTGCTGCTGTGCTCTCTGCCCTCGAAGGAGGAGGCAGGGTCCATCCCAGGGACGCGACTAACCCTTGTCAGGCTCTACGCTGGGATTTCCACGTCTTATCCTTTAATCTTTCAAACACATGGTGCTTGATTGACTCTCATTGTAGAGATGAGGGAAGAAGCTCAGAGGCAGGTAAAATAACTTGCTCAAAATGATTCAATTGGAAAGAGGCAAAGTCAGAAATTACATCCCCAGAGGGCTGACTCCAAACCTTGGGTCATTTTACCACTGGCAGCCTCTTAAGTAAAACAGTAACGTGGTCATGAAGTAGGAATTTCCTGCGTGTTTGTGAAGACCCAAGTGACCGCAGAACTAATGGTTTTCCAACAGTGAGCATTTCGATAACCCCCCACCCCCAATATTTCAAAGATTTACAAGTTTCTCTGGATACAACTGCATTAAAATGTGTGAGTGTATGAAGGGAAAAACTCTGAGGGGCGTGTGTTCAAAAGCCAACAAGTGCTGGGTCAGGCTAAAGGGTACACTACCGCGTGGCACGTATCACGGCATTGTTCAGCAGACTTGCAAGAATTACCGGCAGGTAATCATCACCACTGCTGTTCTCATTTGCCGTTGCAGAAGGGAGCACTGAGGCACCAAGACGTTAGACAACTTGGATTTTAGCCCAGGAAGTCTGGCCTCAGGGAGCGTGCTCTCCCTCACTGTCCTGTACTGCATTACCTTCACTCTGAGACCTTGGGTGCTGCCTTTTTCCCCCTGTAGCTTAAAAAAATGTGTCCTACAGTTGATTATGATTATAATGAATAATGTAAAAAGTTATACTTCAACACCTCAAAGTTCATCTTTTCACTTTTAATAAATAGGCTTTCTTGCCCAAGTCAGTTGGTTGGATAGCAAATGTTATACCCCACTATGCTTGAAAAACAAGTGTAGAAATTTGAAAGCAAACTCAATGTCAGTAAGAGCCCTCCTCTGAGACCCCTGTCCCTCTCATGCCTTGGCCCCCACGTTCCCTCAGTTGCTGCAGCTCCACCCCTCCCCTGACCATGAACAGGCTCGTCCAGTGGGTCTCCAAATGTGAAAGCTGAACACGGGGAGGGAAGGGGCAGCCCCTCCACTGACCCAGCCCGCTACTGGGACCCGAGGTCTCCTCCGCTGGGCCTCATTCTCATTTTGGACATGTGCCTCAAAGCCCAGATCCTGGACTCGCTTGCCGTGGGCCCAGTTCACGTTCAGGGAGAGAGAGGGAAGGTGCTAGAGTCTCTGATTTTCCTGGAGTTGCCCTCAGTTCACCAGGGCATGAGGAATGGCTTCTTTGAACTTATGGGGGAAAGAATCTCGCTCCTGGCATCAGGACTTCCTGCCGTGTCTGCTGCTGGTGGTCTTCTCTCCACGTGTCTGTGGTTCGGTTGGGAATAGATGCTTTAAGGTCCCTTAAGGCAGGTAGGCTGCAGGGTAAGTGGAGGCAGTCTGGCTTCCTCACCCAGCTGTCTGGGTAACTAAGGGGAGCAGTGTTCCCACAGGCTGGGAGGGGCCTGATAACCAGTGTTCTCACAGCCTTGAGACTGGGTCCGATAAACTGTTCCCATAACATGAAGTGGGCTCACATGCGCAGAATTATGTTATTATGTAGTGTTCTGGCAGTTTTCCAGCTTTGTCCCCCTTTAGTACTTAAACAGGTGGGGACTCCCTGCTGGGGTGATGATGGGAGACACACGTGAGGGGACTGTGCCACGATGGGTGCGACGCTGGAGAGCAAGGGCCGCGACATGAGACGTGCAGGTAGACACGCAGCTTGCAGCGTGCGTGGCTCACCCGCCCGTGAATAAAAGCATACTAGACATCCCAATGACTCTGTGAATATCATTCCATCTGCATGAATACCATGGGCCTGCCCGGCCTTGGAGGGTCACAACATATAGGTGTAGTGTGCCTTCTCTCTCCCCTGGAGCAGTTAGCACAGTGCTTTGCAAATGGCTGCTCAGTAAATGTCTGACTTTTAGTTTAGTCCTCCATCCAGATTTTCGCCTCTATTGCTCCCTACACTTTCACTGCAAACTTGACTTCTTTCTGCCTCAGCATTTCCATGCTCTGCACATTGAAGGTAAAATACCCACTTCTATCTTTCTAGGAATATAGTCAGGATGAAATTTATTTTGATGAAGGAAAGAGAAGAAAGTGTGGCGAGTGTTAGGTTCTCGGGGGAAAGAGGGACCATCATTTACCACTTTGGTGACTGTGACCACAGAGGCTTACTGTATTTCTGCAGCTGCCTGGCCAGGGAGTGAGCAGTGGCTTTGCACGTGAGGAATTTCACTGTGATGTCTCCCAAGTTCTGTTTGCTTTCTTCCAGCTGGGAGCGCAAGTGCTGCTTGGTTTCCAGGATGCTCATTTCTGTCCTTGGACCAGAGGAAGTAGAGAGAGATACTGCTGTGCTGAAGCTTGTGGTAGAAGAAATAGAGCCAGAATCTGGGGGAAAGTACCAAATATAAAATAAATTAAAAACAAGCAAGTGCATTATGGTGACGCTTGGACTGCCTGGTAAATTATGTTTATAATGGGTGGGCACTTTAGTATGTACAAGATACCTTAACAAAGTCTCTTTAAGTGAAAAAATGGATTTGAACAAGTCTAAAGAATGCAGATGTAATTCTTAACTCAAGTTGGAACTAATCTTTAACAGCATTCCAAAACTCAGAGAATTCTTAACCACAAAAATAAGGCACAATATGCCAGAGCTCAGCGTCGAAGCCACCGCCTACAGCTCAGGCTCTGACAAGAGCGCCAAGAGAGAGGACCCTTCATGCCAGGTAACTGTCTGGAGTCACAGTAACAGAATTGGAAGATGGACAGTGTCATGGAAGCTTAGGAGCTCCCGTCTTCCCGTTGCCTGGGCCACACTGATACACAAAGCCACCTGGTCTCTTCTGAGGGTCAGCACGGATGGGTAACGCCCCCTCAGGAGCCACTCAATAGGTTTCATTCAATAGGTTTTGTATATTTCTTTGAATACATGTAGTGACCACCTCACCTGGACTGGCCTGTAAACTACTGCTATTCCTTATGTCCAGAGCAGTTTTTATAGAACATTGACTGATAGCTTGTGTTGACCCAAAGCTATTGATTAGCAGTTGTATTCTCAGTCAGAGCATGGCAAAAATCAAGATCATGGGTCTATTGTGCTTGGTGGTGATCCATTACATTTCTGTGCAATGGGACTTGGTGACATAGACGCTGAGGTTTTAAAGAGAGGCACAGACAGGAGAGAAAGTGATCTCCTGATGTCTCCTTATTCCTGTATCTGACATCCTCCCTGTTTTTGTGAGGCTAGGACTAGTCAAACTTTCCTGAAATACCTGTCTTCCCTTCAGCTGCCTAGGATTTCCAGGCTAAGGGCCTACACAAGTGTGACCATGGTCACCTCCATATGTGCCTCTGAGCACTCATGACAAAGTGCAGGAAGGAGGGCCAGCCAAACTACCAACAGTTGCCAACCTGCGGTTAGACTGTGTGACAGTATTGGTTTGTGAGATGTCTCATACTTTACATGATTTCAGTCCTTTAAATGAAGTGAAGCTTGTATTTACGGTTCAGTGTGTGGTCTGTCCTTTAGAATGTTCTAAATGCACTTGAGAGAAATTGAGTTCTTCTCTTGTTGGGTGGAGTGTTTTACAGATGTCTATCAGGTTGTGTTATTTAAGTCTTCTGTTTCCTTGTTGATCTTCAGCCTGGTCATTCTCTCCATTATTGAAAGTGTGATATTGACATATCCGGCTATTATCGTTGAGTTTTCTATTTCTCCCTTTAAATCTGTCAGTTTTTTTTTTTTAAAGATTTTATTTATTTAATTTTAGAGAGGGAAGGGAGGGAGAGGAGAGAGAGAGAGAGAAACATCAATGTGCGGTTGCTGGGAGACATGGCCTGCAACCCAGGCATGTGCCCTGACTGGGAATCGAACCTGCGATGCCTGGTTCGCAGCCCGCGCTCAATCCACTGAGCTATGCCAGCCAGGGCGAAATCTGTCAGTTTTTGCTTCCTGTATTTTGGGACTCTCTTAGATGCAAATGTGTTTATAATTATTATATCTTCCTGATGGACTAGCCCTTTTATCATTATAAAATATTCCTCTTTGTCTTTGACACATTTTGTTTTAAAGTTTCCAGTCTATTTTGTCTGGTATCATTTGCCTAATATGTTACATTATATGGCAGAAGGAATTTTGTAGATGTAATTAATTCAACCTTAAAATGGGTGAGAACATCCAGGTAGACTGACCTAATGACCCGAGCCCTTTCAACCCGGATCTGGAGATCAGAGAACCAGGAAGTCAAACAGACTCAAAGCACATCAGGAATTCAGTGCTGGCTTTAAAGATGGAGGGAGCCAGAGCAAAGAAATGAAGTCCTCAGTCCTACAGCTTCATAGTTAGTGCTACCTACAAACAGAAGCTGACATGCATTTGTCACATGTGCTGTGCAGATTCAGACAGACTCACCCTTCTCTTCTGCTTTGTCCTCACTTGTTACTATGTCTGGATCAGGCGACAACACCTTGTTCAACCTTCCCCCTCTCTGTCCCACCTGCTGTGGCACTGTGGAGCCAAATGTCACTGGTTGGGGGCAGGGGGTGGGGTTGTGAGCCCAGGCAGCTAGTGTTATTGGAAGCCACAGGCTTCTGATTCATCCATACACTGACCTTTAACCACCTGGAAGGCCCAAGTGCCCTCTTTACAGTTTTCCATATATATAGATTATTACCTGTATACAAGCCTTGCCCTTCCCTGGTTCCCTAAGGGCATGGTTCTTAACATCTTTATCACTTTGGGGGTTTCTGGAAAACTCCAGAGCTATTTTCCTTCCTGGGGCTTCAGCTACTTCATGCCTACTGCATAGTGAGAAGCTATTAGGTAACCACCCAAGGCCCAGCATGCAAATCGGAGTTAAACGGTAACTTGATGATTTTGTCTAGATCAGTGAGAGGTGTAGGTGAGTGTGCAAAAGATATGATTTCTGAATGTCCCACTTTCAAGGAACATACCAGAACTCACTTCCCATTTGGAAGACACAACCTGGAGGAGTGGTCGTTGTGCCTCAGACCAAGCGCTCTCTCTCCAGAATCACAACCTGGCCCCAAGGTGTCACAAGACAAACTGTTGAATATCTTTTACCCCAAAATCACTACCAGGTTTCTGAAAATTCCTTCAATTGACAGCAGCACTCCTCCTGGCTGCTAGACGTCTGCACAGACCAGACTTTCCTGTACAATAAACAGTCCAGCAGAATTTTTGCATGCACACTGAGGACTCCCACGGGTAATCTTCAGAGGCAGTAAATGAATTGTGGTAGAGTGAATGACAAACACATACACTGGCCAGAAATCAAGACTGGGTACTCCACATGAACCCACAGATGCTGCCAGTGAACTACCATGTTCCAAAATCAAAGTTGCTTGAATAGCTCAGAACACTCCCGATATTTCAGGTTCTGCAACCACTATACCTGGACTCGGTGATGCCCCAGCTCCCAACCACACTGAGAGCCCTTCTGCTTTTGGAGCTCTGCCTGGAAAGAACCAACTGGAGAGAACTGCCACTGGGGTCCAACTCTGTCTCAAGGCTACCAATTCCCAGCTCAGGTCTGGGATCCAAAGCTGTCCCTGCACCAAGGTGTCCAGGCTTCAGCAGCCACTTTGAGACCCAACTCCTAAGAATTCCTCTAAGACCAACTTCCATAACATTTCCTCCAGGGAGCTTTGTTAGAAGGATCTTCCGTGGCCTTCATCACAGCTGCTAGCAAACTGATTTGAATGAATTTAGAGGCCAAAAAGATCAGGCATGTTAGACTTGTCACTTGTTCTGGTCCCTGCTTCCTAATTTCTGAGCACTGGCGGAGCCTCTTAGTTCTTCCAGTATGAATCCGTGTTTCAGAGCCACCACAGATATAGCTCCCACCACCTCAGGGGAACGCTGTTCCTGGAGGCTGGGCCCTGCAGATCTTCTCCTGTCACCTGTCAGGGTCAGTGAAGCACCACCGGCCACACAGGAGAGGACTGTCGTTGGTCAGTTACTGCTCTGATCAGTGTGGTCCGTACGCCACAGGTCCTGGAACTCATGTTTTTCTCTTGCTTCTTTAGTTTTTCTAGAGGAAGCTGGGTTTTAGGAAAACTGGTCTGCAGCCCAGATTTGTTCAACATCCTTGATTCTTGGAATTTTCCTGTTAATAAATGTCATGCATGCTCAGTTTTATTTAATTTTTCCAGAATGCTTCCCACACTGAGTTCTCCATGCTTCTGCTCACATTTCCTCTGACCGCTCTCTAGGGGAACTTCATGCCTGTCCTCCTGGGGCTTCCCTTCCCTCCTCTACTGTGTTGGATGTCCTGTTTTTAGATTTTATGTCTTTCTATTCCTTGATTTTAGCTCTCATTTTACTGGAAGTTAATATCCCTAATATGCTTTCACACATGTTTGGCAGTTTGATTTTTGTATAAAATTCTAGCTTAATAGTAGTCTTCCAAGGGAAAAAAGTGGTCTTCCTTGATCTTTTTTCTTGTTTAATGTTGTTTTAAGAGCTTTAATGACATCTGAGATTTAATGCTTCACCCGGAGCCCCCCCCCACCCCACCCCACCCCTCTCTCTCAGTCCTTCGAGTTTTTTCTTCATGCTCTGACACTCTAGCATGGTGTAGCCTCTCAATAAAACAATGCAGTTCTGAAGTTGCAGAATATTTTCTCATAATGTGTATTGGATAATTTCTTCTCCTTTCTTTTCTCAGGAAGTATGAGAAATGGTTTCTATTGGATAGTGCTATATTATGCCCACTTCACAGGAAACCATGATTTTTATTCCATGAGAGATATATGTTTCATAGAAAGTATTACCAGATATCAAATTATAAGATATATACACATAGTTACACTCAGACTCTGAGAGGATACCAAAAGGACCGTATGGAAAAGTGTATTTATATCCCCACCCACTCTATAATTTTCCAGTGGTTAGTTCCAGGGAGGTTAGCCAGTTTTAAAGTCCTGCTAAACGAAAAAGAAGAATCATACTATATTTGGGACAACAATTTTTATACAGAAATAATTGAAGATTATTTCTCTTACACTCTTGAGTCTTGGGAATTTACTATGATTAGTAGATTTGTGCAGGCAAGAGAAAATACTTTTCAAGAGGTATTGAAGAAGTCTCTGTTTGGAGTTTTGGAGTCATCATCTTTCGGTGCAAATTATGCTTAGAGATTCAGCTGCATCGCTGGCTTTCTGGACAGTGGAAACTAGTCTGAACTGCTGCCTTTAAGGACTGACACTACTAGCTGAGCTGGAAGACACTGTGGGATCTGTCTGGCCCTGGGACTTCCCCCTATTAATAGGATTGTCAGGAGACCAAGTGCTTCCCTAACAAATCAACGCACTCAGCATCTCTGATCTTAAACAGCAGCATGGCTGGACGCAACCCTTTGAGTCTTCTTGATTAAGGGCGGGGAAGGGGGAGGTTGAAAACTGTATCCTAGATTTTAATTAATTAATAAAATCTTATCTAGATATCCTAGACATCAGCCTTATCCTAGATATCCTAGGTATAATAAAATTTCTCATATAAGCTACAAATACTTTATTCAATTTTGTATTTTCCTTATAACTGGGTACCCAGATTTTTATGGGTATAGACTCATTTTTCATTTTGTACAGTGACTATTTTGATTAAAAAGTCTTATCCACTGAATACTTTAAAAATGGTAAATTTTATGTTATGTTTTTTAATGACAATTTTTTAAAAAGTCTCACCCACAATTTGTTTATGAGTATTGTTAAAGAAAAGGACTACTCAGTGACATTTTTTGGAGCCCAGTAAGGAATACTTTATTCATGGGGGAGGGGCATGGCCATGGATGCATGGGCCACTGCAATGGGGTCTGGCAATGAGGGAGAGAGCTTGGACTCAACTCTGAATTCAACAGTGAAAAGTGGGGATTTATAGCCAAAGCTCAGGTGGAGGGAGTGGGGGTCAGTGGATGAAAAATTACTAAGAGGAAACATTGGGGTTAAGGGGGATTCTGGTCAAACCAACCTAATGGGGTTCTTGCTGAAGGCAGGCCAGGGTGGTCCGACGTCACCTGATGGGGGAGCGGGGGAGGATGAAGAACTGATAGACATCAAGGGTGGTCAGATATGAGGGGGCGGCAGCGACTCTGGCTAAACTGACTCAGCAAGATTCTTGCTGAAATAGGATAATGCAGAGACAAACGAGGAAGTCCAAAAGTTGGGGTCTGGCTGAAAAGTTCAGGGCAACTGATTAGAGTCTGGTCAAGGAGGGACTCTTTATCATGTGTCAAAATTTTATACCAGATTTATCCCGAAGAAGAGGCTTATGTGTAAGCCAATTCAAATATTTCTGTCTTAATAGTGTCTATAAAAATTCATTAATAATCATTGTTAAATTGAATACAAAAAAATGTCTTTATAAAGACAATTAGATTTCTGTGAAAATGGATCAAGATTATCTGGCTCCCTCTAAAAATAATCAATTAGAGTTTCCAGAAAGAACTCTTAGACTTATTGTAATCTATCAACAATTTATTAGGAGTGCTATTGTTTTCCCAAGAGAGCTCATCCCATCAGATTATAAAAGTTCTTTCCAAGTTCAGTTTGGTGTCCCACTTCCCCAACCCCATTCACACAAAACATCTCTGGGAATGTATTGATTGGGTCTACACATGTGTAGTAACACAGGAACTCCCGGAAGAGACTTAGGAATCCATGTCCTGGTGGGATAAAAAGCTTTGTTCTGTCTTTCATAGACTTGGATGAGTGCGTAAACTTTTTGTGCCTCAATTTTTCAACTGTAATATGAAGCCAACAATTAGTAATTGCTCTATCAATGTGATTACTGCAATGATCATAATTACCCTCTGCATTATTTTTTAACCAAGAGAACAGTTCCATTCTATTTATTTCCTTTTCAGTAAGTTTCAGTCCTTGAGGGATACAGCATTTCATGATTCTGTGCCCAAGGTCCTTAGCAGGAAGGTTGCTTTGGAGTTTAGTGCAAACCACACCCATCTCCAAGAACTCGAGTTCCCTTTCCCCAGCTGACTCTGGTTTTATTCAGTTTGCCACCAGGGGTCGCTGTGTTGTTCTTTGCTTTGCACACATAAGCATGTCTTTTGCCTAGAATTCAGTATCATCTGGAGCATAAACATCTTCAGTTTTAAGAAGAGCTGTGTGCCTCTGGGTCTGGAGACCCCGCTTACAGCCAGCAGGAATGGTCTTGTAACCACAGTCTCCCAGAGTATCAGTTGTCACAGAGTCCTGTTCCCAGCAGGCCGCCACAGGCTCTAGGACGGCAGAAAGAGCCTCTGCATTATTTTTGACAAAGGCATTTCTTCCATAGTTGTGGGCTATTTCTTTAACCCTTTTGAAATTAAGCTGGCTTCAGGGTGTTATGATTACAAATACGCTGCAGCCATCACTATCGCACACACGCCCGTGGCCACGGCGTAAGGATTTCTATGACGTAGAGAACCAGACGTGCACTTGCTACACTATAGTGTCTGGATGCTTTTCGTTTAAGTAAATCCTGAAAATTTGCCTTCCACAGAAGTGGTGACGAATTATATTCCATTTTTTTTCTCAACCTATCAATGTCCCTTTCTTTACCTACTTGCTGGCACGTCCATCTTTCCATACATCTATCTATGGTTTTCCAGTAAAGGGAGCGGAGGCCTCCTGGCTCCACTAAGGGGGCGGTACAGCGGAAGGACACTGTACACATCACAGAGATATTCTATTGCATGTGTTGGAGAGCTTAACTTTCAACAAGTTGTACCTTGTGCTCCAACCGTGCTGGAGAAGCTGCAGTGCTCACCTAGAGACCCCTGCAGCTTTCAGGCGCAGCCCCTTCCTTCTGAAATATTACCCATTTTTCCCAAGAAGACATGACCACCTCTGTCTGCCTTTGTGTCCTCACTGTGCCCTTAACACTTGACCACCAGGCCCATCCATGGTACTTCCTTGTTTTCTGAATCCCTACGTCTCCCCTGGTGTGAGAACTCCTCAAAGGCCGAGGCCCTTCCTTGAAATGCCTTTGTTTCAATTTAGTGACTTTGTTCTGCTCTTCGAATGTCGTATGCTCGTGGGTGTGTCCCAGGTGACCATAAGCGAATGGAGGGTGATCAACACAGCACGTTTATGCATGGCTATGGCCTTAATTAACGTGTTCCTGGTGATGGTAGTGCGCAGACTCCCCTGTGGCTGGGAGGCGGGGTCAGGAGAGAGGGGAAGCATCAGAACAGTTATGTCTGGGAGAGTCGAGTTCATAGTGCATGTAGCACAAAGATGTGGAAGGGGCTGGCAGGATGGCGGCAATGTTATTCCAGATTCTCCGAGAAGCAGATGCTGAACAAATGCACACACTTTATTAGGGGAAATGCCTGTGTGAAAGGAACTAGGAAGGTACTTAGGACGGATGGGAGAGTCTTCATGCTATGAAGCAAGTCTGACTCCAAGTAAGGAAGAGAGGGAGAGAAGGCTGGGTGGACGTGTCCAAGACTGCCTTCTCTGAAGTGGAAATCCATCGAAGCCCTTGTGGAGTCACTGAGCCAATTCAGCCAACAAAGAGTCCCGTGTCTCCCAGGAACGGGTCTGTCTTAGCATCCCCGCTCTGTGCTGCTATTGGCAAGGAGCAGCCCATGGGAGCTGTGGCCTCAGAGACAGATTTTAAAGCACAGCAGCTGGGGTGCTCAGTCAGTTAAGCTCCACCGATTAGGAAGGTCTGCAAGGTGAATTCTCATGGCCATCGCAGGAGCCAAACCCAGAACAGATGTAAGACCATGCGAAGGTACTGGCTATTGGCAAGTATGGGGTAGTGTTTTCCAAACACTACCACATTGGAAAGAGCAATGGCAGAACTGTTGTTTCTCCTTCCAGTTCTGTGAAAGCTCACATCACTCCGCCTTTTTCCCTTTCCCTTTAGTTGGAGCTGTAAGTGGCGATAAGAAATTAAGTGGACCCAAGAGCCACAGATGTGATTTCTTTTGTGTCCTGGGCTGATCTCCTGAGAGAGGCCACCTTGTTCATAGCACCTTGATTAAAACTATCCCATTTCTGATAAGTGTGGCATCATTTCTCGCTCAAGGCTGCATGCTAGGTGAGCATGCACAACGGTGACGGAGACAGAGGGCTGGCTTCTATCATGGAAGGCAAGGAGGGCAGAAAGACGGCATAGAAAGAAAGTATAACCAAACACTACCACATTGGAAAAAATGGAAGTTAAATATGTAAGCAGTTTGGGTTGTCCAAGGCAGTATCTGTATTCCATTCGAAGGCAGGCGAGATTAGTTTGATAAGAAATACTGAGAGAACAAGAGAATGCCCTCCTCAGAAAGCAAGAAAGTGACTTCAGAGGGATTGGAGAATGGCAAAAAACTGATGCACATCAAATGGAATAATAATTTATGTGAAAGCACTTTGTAAATTTTAAAGCACCACAAAATAGAAGAGATCTGAAATATAAAGAATATATTCAATACCTGGCCATGATTCAGTGATTGCTATATTGCTTGGCATTCTGTAAACCATCTTGGTGCTTCCCAAACCACGTGAGGTAGATTTTCTTATTATGGTGTTACGGATTAGGAGGTTGAGAGTGGCTTAAATACCTGAGCAGCTATATTTGCCTAAAGCAAAAAACAAAACCAAAAAAAAAAAGAAGTGGCAAGCCCAGAACCAGTGCGGAGTTGGGACAAGCAGCTGTAACTAATACAGTAATGGCTCATGATGCCTATTTGAGTCTTTGGGGCCAGATGTTTTGAAGATGTCAGCATTTGTCATTCCTTTAGGAAAGTGATATAAAGCACAGCTTTTATATCATATGACCATCCCTTGAGGACTGAGATGGCATCCCATAACCAAACATGCTGGAGCCTATAGATGTAGGCACCCCTTCTCTTGCCCAAGGCACTTCCGGCTCATGAAGTGGGGACCACTGCATTTGGAGTGTTTATCTGGATGCCGGATATACAAGTTCTGTTCCTTCTGGAAACACAAGTTCTGTTGCTCCTCCTTCCAGTTCTATGAAAGCTACTGTCACTCCACCTGCTTTTGCTCCCCCTTTGGTCTGAACTCTTGAAGCTGAGATTGAGAGAATAGCAGGGCCTCCTCAGACATCTCATCTCCTTGGACTGCTCTGATGAGTCTGAGCTGAGAAGGCAATGCTGGGAGAGGGTATTTGGGCTCTCTACACTGCAGGACTGTCAGCTGGCAGGTGAGCCCCGTCACACCCCCACTGGCATTGAGATCTAAGGCAACAGTGGAGGAAAGGCTCCCTATTGGTGTCCAGCCCAGTCAGGCTATGTATTGGCCCCTGGAGTGACCTGCACTCATCTGGGCTCAGTGAAATAAGAGCGGTGTCTGAATTCCAGGAAGCTGAGCTTAGCAGCCAGGCATCAGGGGCTGATATGCCTGGTATGGCTGTGGGTGGTTGGCAGGGCTTCCGGGAGCTGTTGAGGTGGTGTGGACACTCTTGTGATAACCAGCTGATAAAGGTAGTATTCACTGAAGACATGTAAAAACCCTGCAATAAAACATTTAAAAGACCAAGCCACGCATATCGACCAAAGAATCACAAAACCAGATTGTGTCTAAGGGACCTAGTTCAGTAAGCTCTCCTTTCAGGGTTTCCCTCTCAGACATTCTTCGTGAGGAGACATCTGTTCCAGCCTTGAATACCTCCAAGGACAGAGCGCTCTTTCTGTAATGAGCGCTTCTCTGTCACGGGTCAGTCAGGTCAGCTGGCAGAAATCGCTCTCGTCATGAAGTCTGCCTGGTCTTCGTGTCGTTATCACCCAGTGGTGTCTGTTCCGCCCTCCAACCCTACAGAGTCTAATTCCAGTTCCACAGGACAACCGTTCCAATAGTTAATGATACTATACTAATAAGCAGTCTTTTCTTCTCGGGTACTTTTTTTCATAAAATACTGCTTCAAAATACTCTGAAAACTAGCAAAACTATGTTTTTCCGAAAAGAAGATGGCATCCAGATGTTCTCTAAAAGCAAAGTCATGCCTTGGACGCTGGCACATGGGCTTCATTTTCACACTCAGCTCAGCTCTCTGGGCAGCGCCTCGGACCTGCTCATTCGTGTGGCTTAACTTGCTCGAGGTGAACCTGTTCTGGCTATCAGTGCCCACCTTTTCTCTGTACTCACATACCATCTAATTAATGTCAATCCAGCCTCAGTTTTCAAAAGATTAAAAAAAAGTACTCTTCTCTATATATTATTTTCATTATTTTGAAAAACTAACAATTGCTATTTTCCAGGTTTGCGACAACTCTGTGGTATTCACGAATTTGAGAAGCAGGTTCTGTCATTCTCTTGAATGGAGTTCGCCTGGGTCTGGGAAATTGTCTTCACTTAAAACATTCAGATTTTATCCTCCTACCTTTTCACATGTGATAGTTTTCATGTTCTCACTGGGAATATAATGGGGATCAGGGAGTCCCACAGCCCCACCCTCGATAGCTAAAGGCTGCAGGAGGGCCTTCCTAGTCTAGTCTTCCAAAACAGAGGTAGAGCGTAGAGAAGACTCATTTTTTCCCCTTTAACCTTTTCTATGAATTTTAGGCCATTCTGGGTCTTATTCTTTCCTGCAGAAATTTTACCCTTTGAAGGCATTCAATAAATATATGTAAACACTAATTTTTTAATAATAATTTATTAATTTGATCCATTCACTTAAAGGTAATGTCTGATGATTCCAAGTCTACAGCCAAGAATGCTGTTCCAAGGGGCTGGACATGTTCCGAAGAACATTCCTCTAGGCCCTCCGGGCATCTCTATAGCACAGGAGGTCCTGACCAGGGCTGGATGAGGACCCTGAGTGCAGGAATGAGGGAGCCGTCTGGACGGAGCTCACTGTGCAGCGCCTAAGGAGGGAGAGACAGAGCTGCGATGAGAGCTGGAGGGACGTGGGACGCTTTCTTCGCTGACAGCTCCAAACAGAAACTGACATTCCTTCCCCTCTGGATTCACACTCAGCTGGAAGAAGGAAAAGCAGGGACAGAGACACCCAGCTGGAAACCAGCTCACAGCCAGTGATTCTCTGGTTATCTGCGAAGACGGGGCAATGTGAATTCTCAGACCTACTCACACCTAGAGCTTGGAGTTTACGGACATGTTGGTGGGATCTCACAAGCAGCAGCCTTGTTTAGATTGAGAATAACTATTACAATTTGCGCTGTGTGGGTCTGGGCAATTTTATACTCTCCACGCTCTTCTCTTTGCTTCTGCAAATGGTATTGCTGTGGAAAGGAGGGGCCTGGAAGTGACCGAGCTTGGGTTTTGCCCTCTCTAAGCCTGACACTCCACTTAGCTTCTGAGAAGGCCCTCCCTTCTCTTGTTTCAGAGCTAAGGCATGGAAGCCAGACATGGATACTGTCACAGTGAATAAGAACAACCCAGACAAGGCACACATTTGGGTAACAGATGTTTGCAAAGACACACTTTCCTACACCCACCAAAGTTTCAGTCTCAGCCAAGCAGAAAACCCAGGAGCCTCGTGCACTGGGACAACAAAGTGACGTGACTAAGGCACACCACAGTGGGCCACATACCCACATGCAGTGGCTGCGGTTGGGAAGCAGAGCCTTCCCCTCATTGGTCATTGCTGTGTTAGTGTAGGAGACCTGATCATCATTCTTCTGACAAGGAAGGAGAGCTGTGGAAGGACTTGTCTCCAAGAGAGCCCTGGGGTGGAGAATGCAGGAATACAAGCTATTCACATGGGGGATGTGGCAGGTGTATCTGGCATGTGGCTGTGGCTTAAAGGTGAGAAATGCTTCTCTCCTTCTGCTAATGTGGATACCATGGAAGTCCTGGCTCTCCCATCTGCCCATCAGGCCACAAGCCCAGGAGCAACACCAGGCAGTGTAAGGAGTTACGAGAATGGGTATCATATCAGGCAGACCTGAGAATAGGACCTGGCACAGAGTGGGGCAAGCCACACAGTGTCTTCATTTATAGAGTGGTGACAATTGTGCTTGCTTCCCACTCTGGGCTGATTGTGAGGAACAGTGGAGTAGTGCACACCAATGTGCCTTACAACTGCAAGCCTATCTGCCCTTTTGAGACTCCCTACACATGGAGAGAGCCAGAGGGGTTGGGGCTTTCCTACTTTTTCCTTGGTCCAGATTGCTGAGTGCATGTTCCAGCCTCTCCTGCAGGCGGTCGTTGATGCAGACAGAGTCCTCCAGGCGCTGGCGCAGGTTCTGGATTTCAACAAGGTTCTTTTCCAGAAGGTCAGCCCCTGTTGCAGACCACCAAGACATGGAGAGGAAGAAGATGGCTGATCACTCATGGGCAGGTGTGGGGCCTGCCCAGGGACTCTCTGCAAGATCCCTGCCCATCTCTATACTTGTGTCAACTTCCTTCACTCACCTGGATACCCAGAAAGCACCAGGCAACCTTGTTTAAAGAACACCTGGGCTTTCAATCACAAGATGGTCCTCTGTAAGGAAACGCTACAGGGCTTCCTCCCAGGCAGAGACTGAGGACATCTCAGGGAGATGGACACCAGGCTGGAGACCAGGGTGAGAAACTGCTAAAGGCCTCAAGGTAGGACTGGCCTCACAATTATAAATGTTGCCTACCTTCTTTGGTAGCAATCCAGAGGCCTCCCTCTCTACCTTATATCTCTCCTCCCTGATGATCCATGACCTTTAACATCCACCCACTCACAGAAAGGCTAAGGTAAATGCACATGAAATTGGATCTGGCTGTGAGTAATGAGTGACACTTAATGTTCACCTTCTACTAGAAGCAGTTTCTGTTCTGCTTCTTTGTTTTTTAGTTCAATTGTTGATAGATATGTATTTATTACCATTTTATTATTCATATTTTTTATCTTTTTTTTCCTCTTCTTTTTAGAGAAGACTTTTTAACATTTCATATAATACTGGTTTGGTGGTGATGAACACCATTAACTTTTACTTGTTTGGGATGCTGTTTATATGTCCTTTGATTCTAAATGATAGCTTCATTGGGCAGTGTAATCCTTGCTTTTCATTACTTGGAATATTTCTTGCCAATCCCTTCTGGACTGCTAAGTTTTTGTTGAGAAATCAGCGGATAGTCTTATGGGAGCTCCTTGTAGGTGACCAACTACTTTTTTCATGCTGCTTTTAAGATTCTTTTTCTTTAATATTTTGCATTTTAATTATGATGTGTCTTGGTGTGGGCCTCTTTGGGTTTATCTTGTTTGGGATTCTCTGCACTTCCTGGACTTGTATGCCTATTTCCTTCACCAGCTAATGGATGGAAGTTTTCTGTCACTACTTTTTCAATTAGGTTTTTATTTTCTTGCTTTCTTTCTTCTCCTTCTGGCACATCCATGATGTGAATGTTGGTATGCTTGAAGTTGTCCTGAAGCTCCTTATACCATCATTTCTTTTTGATTCTTTTGTTGTTGTGGTTCCAGTTGGGTGGTTGTTGTTTTTGTTTTTTTTTGCTTCCTTATATTCCAAATCACTGTTTTCCTAGCTTCATTTACTCTACTGTTGATTCCCTGTGGATTATTCTTCTTTTCAGTTAGTGTATCCTTCACTTGTTTTTTTTTTTATAATTTCAATGTTCCTTTTTATGCCGTTGAAGTTCTCCCTAAGTTCACCTACTCTTGCCCTAAGTTCATTGGGCATCCTTATAACCAGTGTTTTGAACTCTGCATCTAGTAGATTGCTTGTCTCCACTTTGTTTAGTTCTTTTTCTAGAGTTCTGTTCTGTTCTTTTCATTTGGAACATGTTTTTTTGTCTCCTCATTTTGGCAGCCTCCCTGTGTTTGTTTCTATGTATCAGGTAGAGCTACTATATCTCCCAGGCTTGAAAGATTAGCCTAATGTAGTAGGTGTCCTGTAGGGTCCAATGGCACAGTGCCCCTCCATAGGGGCTGTGTACACCCTCCTATTGTAGTTGAGCCTCAATTGCTTTTGGCACACCTACCACAGAGATTTACCCCCACAGTTTGATCAACTGTAAGGACTGTCTGCAACTACTGTAGAGGACCAGTTTTGTAGGGGCTCACCCCAAGGAGACTAACTTACTTCAGTGGGGTTCTGGTGACTTGCTGAGACTGTTGCTTGAGTGTGTTGCTTGTGGAGTTGGTTGGGTGATGCTTTGACATGGTCTGAAGTTGTCCATCAAGTGCACTGGCTCTGGAGCCTCCCAGAGGTGCAGGCCAAGGTCAGCCATAGCCTGTGTTCTGCCTGGGGCCACTGGTCTGAGCTACAAAGCAATATGCAGATGGCTGCTAATTGCGCTGGCCTTGGAGGTGCCCGGGTAAGGCCAAGCTGTGACCCAAGGCCAACTATGGCTACTGCTGGGCCTGGGCCTGCCAGAGGTATGGGGCACACTGAGGCCAGATGCTGCTTGTTTGAGAGATTTTAGCAAAGTCTGAAGCATTAGTCAAGATAGGACATTCTCAAGGAAAAGCCACTGCAAACACTTTGTGTGGGCCCAAAAGTTGGTGGGATGGGGTTTCAGAGAATCACAGCCAGGGTAATGCAGACTCAGATATGGTGCCTGCCTGTCTGCCAGCTCTGTAGGGGAAAAGCTCAGAAAAGGAACAATGGCCTCTGCCAGCCAGCATTTCTGTCAGGGAGAAAGCTGCCCCTCCAGCTCTTGCTCTGATGCCAGACACTTCAGTTCTTCCCTGTATGCCCCTGGTGTCTTTCAAGCTGCTGCCCCAGCTCTGGAACCCAGAGTGTGTCTGAGTAAGTCTGTGCAGGCCCTTTAAGAGGAACTGCCTGGAACTCCAGAAGCCCTCCATCTCTCTCAACCATAATCCCTGCTGGTTTTCAGAGCCAGAAGTTATGGGACTCTTCCTGGTGCTGAAACCCCAAGCTGGGGGCGTGGTGTGGAGCTGAGACCACTTACTCTTCAGGAGGACCTCTGCAGCCGAGATATCCCTCCTGATTTTTACCCACCACACATGGGTGTGGGACCACCTTGTTTGATATCTCTGCTCCTCCTACTAGTCTCGATGTGGTCTCTTCTTTATATTCTTAGTTGTAGGACTTCTGTTCAGCTGGATTTCAAACCATTCTGAATGATGGTCATTCTGTAGTTTAGTTGTATTTTTGATGTGGTTGTGGGAGAAGGAGAGTACCGAATTTTCACCTACTCTGCCATCTTTACCAGAAGCCTCTGTGAGAATTTTAAATGATTCATTGTTATACTGTCTGGGTCCCAGAAACTGAACTGCTCCAAGCCATTTCTCTACATGGCTGCACCCTTTGCCCCTGGGTGCCAGGATCACTGACTCCAAACCTAATGGCAAAGTTAGAGAGGCAGGACTGACTTACAATTGTACACAAAGGGTGTGTGTGTGTGTGTGTGTGTGTGTGTGTGTGTGTGTGTGTAAACAGTCTCCCATTCTATAATAGCTCTTGACCTAAGGAAAACCTTCCCATGGAAGTCTGAGCTTGGAATTCTAGAACAGTATAAATTTAGGTTGTAGTCAGTCTAAGCAGTTTAGTCAGAGAGAAGGGAGCACACGAATATGGAACAACTCATCCTTTCTGCAGAGAGCCTCAGAATGCCCCTGACTTCTGGTAGTCTCCTGCCCAGAGTGAGTCCCTAGGTAAGGGGCATGGGAGAGGCACTTGGAAAGGCCCAGCACTGGGGTGGAATCTCATTCTCTGGCTAACCCATGGGATGTTGCCCCTTCATCTCCTCACCTACTTCTGTGAGCTAAGAGCTAACAGAGGGATGAAAAATCCTCTGGCCAGGAAATAAAGGTGTCATTCCTGTCAGTGGGCTCTATTTCACCAACTGCCCTTTATGTTGTACCAGAGGAGGTGGAGTTGGGCCGGTAGAAAGAAGACAGGTGCCCAAATGCATTCATTTTCTGAGGCCTCATCTCGTCTCCCGGGCTGTTGCACCCATGGTGTCCAGGGTCTGGTGTCCTGCTCAGCTGTTGGGTGCCACTCGGAGTATAGAAGGGCTGGGCAGATCTGGCTTCTGAATGGCTGCTGGGCGATGAAGCTGGATCAGTAGGAGTGGCCAGGCTGTCATCTGGCCAGAAAGAAACGTAAGTGAGAAAAAAATGGGGAAGTCAGAAATGAAGAAATGGTTTAAAGTTATTTACACTGGGCTGCAATGTCCTCCAAAAATCCATGCACACCTGGAACCTCAGATGTGACCGTATTTGAAAATAGGGTTTTTGCGGATGTCATTAGTTATGATGAGATGATAATGGATTAAGATAGACCCAAGTTCCATTATAAGAAGAGGAGACAAAGAGACACACAGGGGAAAGAACCATGTGACAATGGAGGCAGAGACTGGAGTGGCACATCTACAAGCCAAGGAATGCACGCGGCAACCACCAGGAGCCAGGAGGAGGCACAGAGGAGGGGGACGGCCCTGCTGACGCCTTAATTTTGAGGTCTTGCCTCCAGAACTGTGAGAGAACACCTTTCTGTTGTTTTAAGACACTAGGGTTTGATACTTCCTTATGGCAACCTTAAGAAACTAACAGAGTAATCCATGGAAGGAAGGAAGTCTATGGAGCGGATGTCACCGATCCCAAGCCTACTGTTAAATACCAACTAGAAACTCATTTCCCAGGGGCTGCACATTTCACCCCAATGCTACAGGCACTTTCTGGCCTATGACATCAGTAAGTAGCAGTTAGGTGTAGTATCAAGGGCCACAGTATACACACATAAAGTACAGGGGCCCCTCTCCTACCTCCCTCTATCATTCTCAATGCTAGAATGATCCTAGGGAGGTACTTGGGAAATGTCTCCTCCAACAGCAGGACCCATTGCCAATCTTAGGAACAAAAAGAGTAAGAGAATGAAGCATTTGCTGGTCTGTAAACAGGTGGTCTATTCACCCAACAGTCTGTGCCCTTGCCAGCAACACACCAGCTAGTCCTTCATGAATTGTTCTAGACTGGAGGTGGAGGAGGAAGAGAAAGGGAAAATGGCCTCCACTTCTGGCCAAGGTGCAGGAAACCTAGACAGGGTGACTCTCTCCTGGGGACCCCCACTCCTCCTGCCTGAGCTGCTCTGGACCCCTACGGAGGCTGGGGGCTGTCTGAGTGAGGCAAGTGGTGATTCAGAACCACCATAACGGCTCATGAGATTGCAAAAATAATTCATAAGTGTAGTTCAGATGATACGGCTCCTGTCCAAAGAATGACTGGAGTACTTCTGCGTGGGGAATTGTAAACCAAAAAATATGTGCATCTTACAGCTCAGTGATGCCATGAAAATGTGGCCATGTCCTTTGCTGTCTCCCTTTGAAGGAAAAAAACCCAACAGGGTGGCAGGGCCACAATTCTGAGAAAAGTTTAACAGTCTGCCTCCTTTCAAGGATTATTGTCAAGGGCCATAAAGTAAACATGTTTCTCCCTGAGGCAGTCAGGAGTGAGGTCCTTGTTTCACCTCAACCAGGTCAAGTTCCTCTAGGGAACTGCACACTTAAATCAGTATCCAGTAGGTCGCTCCTCCTCCAGTTTATGTAATACCAGCCGCTAATTAATAATAAGCCACTGCCCTCTAAGAGGATATTGACATCAAATAGGGAAAAGGAGGGCTTCCCTCTATCTTGGGGAAGACAGAGTCAGCAGAAAATAAGGCTGATGCTCTCGGGAGTGCCTCCCCAGAGGCCACATCTGCCTTGTGCGGAGGGAATGGCAGGTGAGGGGAAGGTGTGCTTGCCCTTCTGCTGTCTCTCGGGGCAGCGCTGAGTTTGAACCAAGTGCCCCTGGGCAATGGAGTTCAAGGATGCACATACAACTCCCTTGGGCCACTTGGAAGAGCTCACGTGCATATGAAGGGCAGTCCATCCGCTTATAAACTCTTGGGTGGAAGGGCAGTGTGTGCAGGGTCTTGTCTCATTTGCAAAGGCTAGGCCTTTGGGCTGAGCTCGGGGGCAGAAAGAGCAGACTGGCAAAACACTGGCTGCAGGAGCCCAGCAGAAGAGCGTATGAGGTGCTCCATCCCTGCTTGGTCCCTGCCAGCCCGGCTGTGGCTCAGTGGACCGCCGGAGCCTCCGAGTCAGGCAGGCTCGCAGTGCGTGTCATCCCCGCCGGTGCCTCTGGTCAGGCCCCTGACTTCACTGAGCATCACTGCCCTCAGCTGTGCTAGAAAGCCAGGACGCTGACACCCGCTGGAGAGGATCACAATACTGATTAAATGAGGCAACACGTGTAGAGTGGTCAACAATGTGAGCATAGCAGGTGCTTGATAAATGTATATTTTCTGTCTTTCCTTGGCTGCTAGAATTCTGGGGGAAACACTGTACTGCTTTGCTGCTCAGGGTAAAACGAGAAACAGGAATAGTACGAGGTCAAAGTGCATGATGGCTCATCACTTGCCTAAAATACTTTAGAAAAAAAGAAAATTATATATCAAAAAAAAGAAAATCAGCTATAGCCAGGAACAAAGGATGGTTTCTTGGTGTTATTCAAACCAGGATTTGACTCATACAGTTGCCTAAAACATTGGACTGCTTTTCTTAGGAGGGGAGTTAAAGTGCTGATTTTAAACTTACTGTCCTCCTCCTGTCCCCACCAAGGCTATCCAAGATCCTCTGGGGTGGGGGGCATGCTGGTGATGGATTCAGTCTGAACCTGAGACATGTCCAGCTACTAATGGTTTAGGGGATATTATAGCCAAATTATTAGAATGATGGATGGAATCTGTAAAAGCACAAATAATAAAGAATATTTAGTGATGAATAGAAAGTAGAAAGTGTGGCTGTTTACCCCAGGGTTCCAAGATCAGAGACTCGACGTTAGTGGTGTTCACGTCAGTGGTCAGGGAGAGGACACTGCCTGACTAGCAGGAAGCACGCCCCACGGTGACTGTGACCAGTGGGCACCAAGACAGCCTCCCCTTCTGGGTGCTCGCTCGCCTGTCCAGCCCAAGAGGAGGCTTCTCTGTAGCCAGACCTTGCAGACCCACCGTGAGGTGCTGTGTTGCCGTCATGGGGGAGCCCTTGGCCCTCCCTTTCCCTACCTGTGACTCTGCCTCTGGAGTCCAACACTGTGTGCTTGCCAGAGGGGTCTGGATGGCTGATGACAAGTGGTACTAGGAGTGGGGAAAAGCTACCTGACATCCTTGGGGCCTGTGCTTGGCCCTGAGTCCCGGGCCTGTGCTCAACTAGGTCCATCGTCGTGGATCCACAGGGTTTGGTCTGGATGAATGAGTGAGTGCCAGGAAAGTGGAGGCCGTCTTGGTACTTACTGGCCATATTCCCCATGGGGCGCACTTCCTGCTCCTCAGGCAGTGGGGAGGCGCTGCAGGGGCAGCACTGGGCAGTCCACTGGGCATGGCTGCTGGGGTGGATCTGGAACAGAGTCCAGGGTGGGGCATCCTGCCTGGTTTCTAGGACTTCCATCCCTCCGCCCATCTTATTCATCTTCCTTAAGATCCTGGTGGGGGAAGAAAAAGAAGAAAAACTATTGGTCACCTGAATGCTACAGCTGTGCTAACTTGGGAACTCACAGAAGAGGCCCCAGATGTCAAGGAGACATTTTCTTTGGAGAGGAAGCCAAACAGTTCATTGCTGTTTGGGGGTGGACAGTGGGGGGCGGAGGAGAACAGGTGCCTCGGCCACGAACATCCTGACCAAGAGAGAACCACCATGGGGCCCTTTAAATAACACTCCTGTCTTTTCACAGGACACCCCGAGGCCCGTGAGAACTCAGTGCACTCTGTGAACTTGAGCCATTTCCTAGTATTTGCAGTGGCCCATTTACAGCTACTTCCTGAGGCAATGTAGATTCCCAGATATTTGGTACTTTCTAGACTTCCTCCCCTAAGTATATTCATACGGCGGTATTAATTTTTTTGCAAGAAAAAAATGTGTAGCTATTTAACATCTACCAGCACCCCTTGGGTCACCCTTGAAAAAAACCAGCGTAATCTCACTCTGGTCTTCAAAGGGCTAGGGGAAGCCAGAGGTAATCTGAGGGGTACCGGAGACCCCTAAGACTGGATAGTTAGGTTACAGCAGCCCCATATGACTAAACTGGCGAGTTAATATGAGAATGGGAGCCAACAGAATAATAAAGTTGAGAAAATAGGCAATGAAACTGAGGATGCATGACGGTTTGCTCTGGGCGGGGTGTGGGCTCTCCTGCTCCTCTGCCCTTCCAGCCCTGCCCTGGACCCCTCCCCAGACCCACCTTCACAGACTCTGAAAACACAGTTACCTGAGAGTCCGAAGCATCTCTCCCTTCTGATTCTTCTTATTCATATAGACATCTGAAAACCAAATTCAAAAAAGGATCAGTCGTAACTTAAGCAGGTCTCAGTTCCTGGCCTGCAAACAGAGGCAGGCTTCTCTCTGGGATCAGAGACCTGACTACCTGCCACTCGGGTCCAGGATACGCTGAATTTTCTCAGGAGACCCGGGGTTGAGTCCTCGGAGAGCTCTCCTGGTGCAGGCTTTCCCAAGCCCACCACAAGGCCATAATCTACTTGCTCTGCCCTGAGTCAGAGTAAAAACCTAACAATGTCTCCTTTCTTACAGATTTTGGGACACTTGTCCATCTGGGCTCTGAGCCACTCCAGCCAGAGCCCCCGAGCCCTGCCACGGGGCTGGTTCCCGGTCTCGCGTCTGTGGACCCTGTCACAGCTTTCATGGAGAAACTGCTCCTGTCTGTGCAGAGGTGACAGACGTCCCCGTCCCCCTGTCCGACTCCACCACCAGGAGCACACACAGCGGCCTCCAGCCTGCTTTTACCGTGTGCCCTCAGGTGTTCTAGAAAATGTTCTAAGTAGAAGGCTCCGGAACATTATTTAACTGATTTCCCAACACCAGACACTGGTACATACTGTGCTAAGCCATGCCCAAATCAGCACGATCCATTCATCATTTGTTTGTTTCTTTGTAGTGCACTTATTAATATTGCACATTTGATTCTTAGAACAATCATGCAGCCAATCAGGGACTGGTATTACTTGACTTAATTTTTCAGTTGAGAAAACAGGAATAAAAAGAAATATAACCCTCTCCAGAGCTGGTAATAAACAGGTGTGAGTCAACCCTGAACTAGGAATCTGAAGAGCCTTCTTTTCACAGTAACCGGCGGCCCTCTTTCCACTTCTCTTTATGCTGATCCTTTTCAGATCAATGCTGTCGTCCCCAGTGATGCTTCCCACTCCAGCGGACACATTCCACGAGAGAGACAGGAGCTGGCGATTATCACAGCATCCCCAACCCTGGGGGCTTCTCCGTCGCTCCCCACCAGCCAGTCCTGACTCTGCCAGGGCCCCAAAATGGTGATTACAAAGCAGGACCCCAGATTGAAAAGTCACTTGTGAGTAGCTGTGGGCTTGTGTGGGTCCAGGTCCTTAGGAGGGACTGAAGGTCTTCCCGGGCCCCAGGGCCAGCTCACCTGTGCTGAATTTGCCGGCGAGGTTCTCTGCCAGCTCTTTCCCACTGGCCAGCTGCTCACGGAAGTGCTGCTCCACGGAGCGGTCAAGTTCACTGCTGCGGAGAAGCTCCTCAAAGTTCTTTACTGTGTTCTTGACGTGCTGGATGAGAAGGGAAGAGACGGCTCCGCCGAGCCTCACCTTCTGCCGCAGGTGCGTCAGCTCTCGAGCCTGATCCTGGATGAGGGAATGTTTCCTAAAGTAAAACAGTAACACCGGAGAGGGGTGACTGAGGGGTAGCAACACTTCAGCAGAAAGTACTTTGAGAATTTCACCCACAAGCCCCCATGCCGAATTCTAGCACATGTTGTGACGTCAATGTGGTAAAGGGAATGAAGGAAGGAGAACAAAGCCTTCCTCTGTGTGAGATGCCCCTCCCAAGATTGTCTGCCCCTTGCCCCATACTTCTGAAAAGGGAACCAGGCTTTCTTCTCCAATTCTGCTTTAAAATCTGCTTCCAGTCCCTCTCTTCAGTTTATAATCCATCTCAACACAGTGAACAAAGTCAGGGGTTAATTGGGAGACTGTAAGGGAAATCATGGGAGACAATCAGAATTCTGTTGGATTCCCTCATTTCCCCCCAGGACTTATTCTAATAACAATTACTGTGATATTACTACTTTACAAACTAACATGAAATGTTTAACCTCATGTTCCTTTTTCTGTTAGGGATTTTCTTTGCCCACTAAGGTCCACCATCCAATGCATACCTTCTGTTACTAATCAAAATGATTAGCAGGTATGTAGCTATTTAAATGCTCAGGAAGACTCAGTGAATATTAGAACCAGCTCCTAAAGATGCCTGCATGACAGGAAAGTGACTACAAAAATGTTGGGTGTTCATCCCTTAGTCATTCAACCAACACTTTTGGCCAATGAACCTGCTGTTGGGGGGAAGCTCTGGAAGCCGAAACCCCTGTAAACTTCGTTGTTGGCAGTCTGTCCCTATGCGCAGAAAACTCTAATGGTCCTGGACTTGATTTAGGGGGTGTTCTGGACTCACCTACATTTAATAAATAAGCGTTAACTAAGCATACGAAAAGACACTGAACATCATGTGTCATTATGGAATTGCAGATTGAAACAACAATGAGATACTAGTATATACCTGAGAGAACAGTAAAAATCCAAAACACTGACAACACCAAATACTGGCGAGAGTGTGGAGCAAGAGATACTCGTATTTATTGCTGGTGGGAATGCAAAATGCTACAGCCACTCTGAGAGATGGTTTCTTACAAAACTAAACACATTCTTACCATATTATCCAGCAATCATACTCCTCACCGTTTATCCAAATGAGCTGAAAACTTATGTCCACGTGAAACCTGCACAGTCTCTATAGCAGCTTTATTCATCATTGCCAAGCCTTGGAAGAAACCAAAATGTCCTTCAGGTGGTCAATGGATGAATAAAGTCTGTTATGTTTTTTAAAAAATGGAATATTATTCAACACTAAAAAGAAATGAGCCATCAAGCTACAAAAAGACACGAGGGAAACCTAGATGCAGATGACTGAGTGACGGAAGCCGATCTGCGGAAGCTACGCATGCAAACTGTGTGGCATTCTGGACAAGGCAAAACTATGGGGCGGTGGAAAGATCAGTGGTTGCCAGGGATTAGGAGGGAGGGAAGGAGGGGTAGGTAGGTGAGCACAGTGTATTTTTAGGGCAGTGAATGGTCACTCTATGTAATACTATAATGGTGGATACGTGTCTTTATACTTTTGTCGAAACCCATAAAATGTGCTCCACCAAGAATGAACCCTAACGTAAACTATGCCACACACACCACTCGGTGCAGGATGTTGGTAGTGGGGCGGGGGGAGGGGCTATGCATGTGGGTGGGGGGGAGAGTATGCAGGAACTCTTCATATTTCCACTCAGTTTTGCTCTGAACTTAAAACTTCTCCAAAGTAAAGTTAATTTTTAACAAAAATAATCACAAGACTATACATTTTAAAAATGTATTTGACAAAGTGGGTGTAGGCTTTGTGAACTGAGAGCCCAGGATTCTATTATTTCTGCCACTTCGATTAAGCGACTGTATCTGTGGGCCTGAGTGTTCTCAGTTCCAAAATGAGGACATATGACTGAGTTGAAGGTTATTCTAGCTCTAACATTATTCCCTGGGTCAGTGAAATTTAAGTGGTGCATGTTGGCAGTGACCCAGTGGAGCATAAAGCAGAATTTTAATCACCTCCGAAGCTGTGCCCCAACCACTGAGCAAGTGAGTGATGATTTAGTATTTCCGTGACCGGTGCCCATAGGTCACCATGTAGTGAATTAACCCTATAATATTTGAGCGCCTTTGAAAAGTAACAGGAGAGTAGCCATTAAGGATAGACTAATGACAAATCCAGCCAACGGGCCACTATTTGGCAATTTTGTAAGCTTATTTTTAAAATTAAGCTCATCAAAAACGCCACTTCAGAACCCAGGGACAGGAGCTTCTGCAGAGAACGGAGTGGAGATGAAGGAGCCCTGTACAAACCCCCTTCTCCGGCACTGGGAGGGCTCGGCGTTCACCAAACATCTGCGCGGACGGGAGGTACATCTGCTCAGACGGGAGGTTCTTGCGCGCTGCATTCCATGCGCAGAAGAGACACCACTTACGTGACTGGGAGATTTCCATGAAATCTCAAGCGCCCGCGAAGATCATACATTTGGGGAATACATGAGTTGTTAGTTAAAACCAAATTACTCTGAGTAACATAATGTAATAATAAAAATACCATAGCCTTTCCCCTAAGGACTTAGCAGGAAGGTCTTAAGAGCCTGAACACAGACCGTGCCAGCAGCTGCGATGGCAGTGACCTAACTCTGGCAATGGAAACCTCTGCGCATCCGAAGAGAAGGTCTCTCACCTGCTGTGGGACTCAGAGGAGGATCCTGCTTCCTGGGGCCCAGCCTCCTGCTCACTCACTCCTCTCTCAGCAGGTCCCTTCCTCTCTAAGGGCTGATGCATCCCAGCCTGCAGTCGCCGTATTTTCTCATGGAAAACTCCCTTACTGCCTCCTTTGGAAAAAAAAAAAA
Organism: Tonatia bakeri; assembly: GCA_004024845.1. Classification (NCBI taxonomy): domain Eukaryota; kingdom Metazoa; phylum Chordata; class Mammalia; order Chiroptera; family Phyllostomidae; genus Tonatia; species Tonatia bakeri. The sequence goes on from PVIA01009260.1 coordinate 40,534, forward strand.
AAAGATGGGAAAGAAATATGTCTGAGTCTCCCCAACGGCCAGGCTTTTCTCCAAAACTGCAGAGAGGTATCAAAACAAAATTGCGGTTTAATGAAATTGGGTTTTTTTAAGAGGATCCCATAGGAGCATCAGATCACAAGAGCAGAACTACAAGGAAGGAAAGAGCAAAGCCTACAATGTTACAATATGCCCACGCAAAGGGCTCCCCTCAGCCATCCCGACCCAGGTGACCTATTGGGCTGGAGGAAGACACAGCAAATAGGGGGAGACACTGCCACGAGGAGGATGAGGAGGGCCTAGAGGCGTTTTAGAAGAAAAAGCAAGCAAACAGTGATGTCAATAAATGAAAACAAATGGTTTTTAAACCGGGTTAAGGGATGAGTATTTTCACAACTTACCGTTAGACAAAGTTCCCTGGGAGTGTCCCTTCAGATATCAGAAAACCTTTGTATCAGCCACAAGTTCCGAGACTCGTGACAGTAGAACTAAAGTTTGAGATGGCGAATACCTAGTCAACAATTGTGCCATGGGAATGAGTCAGGGTGCCAGGTTTCAGGCAGTAATCGTAGAAGAACGTGCAGGAAGGTACAGACCGGAGGAAGCTCTGCCCTCTGGCGGCCGGCCCCGCTCAGCACAGGGCTGCGCCTTCCTCCCTGGACGCCTCTACCAACGGAGTCCCCCCTCTCACCAGCCAGTTTTAGCATCTGTGTACCCTTTGGCTGATATTACCAACCGATGCATTCCTAAAGAAAAACCTAAGCGAATTAGCCTTGCTTTTGCTAGAAAACATCAAAACAATATTTTCTCAACATATTTTATTTTCTTGAAGATAGTTTCAATAAAAATAATTCTTGTGACTTTCCCTCAAAGAATTTTTAAAAGCCTTACTGATTATTACTGTTTCTTTTTGGGAACTCTCCAAATTATACCCCTATAGCCTTTCAAGAGCGTAGTGACCAAAAACTGAGTATAATGCTCTAATTTTGACCAATAAATTTAGCATAATGACATCTTACTTTCCACCCCATAATACTACCTATATTCCACTGCAGAGTTGGATTTCTTTTCCTCGCAGTGGGGAGACATGCAGGGGTTTCATTTAACATGAAGCCCATGTCAACCTTCTAAACTCCCACCCTCCCCACACTTCACTACTTGTAGGTAATTGTTTTTGCATTGCTTCTTAACCCTCTATTCACATCATACTCTGCTAATGTCTGTTTTGAATTTTATTCTGGCTCTGCAAGTTACTTTCCACTTTATCAAAGCCCTTAAAATATATTATGTCTTTGAATGAATACTGAGTACAGAACATGGTGTTAATTTGTACATCTAATAGATTTGTTTATTCTTTTTTTCAGATCTTGAGGGAGTTACCTGGGCTGCCAAAAAGTCAGAAAAAGGCCCATGACGGAGCCCAGTGAAGTCTGGGCCATGAAGGCCCGGGCAGTGTGGCTCAGTTGGTTGGGCGTTGTCCTGCAAAGCGAAAGGTGGGGGTTGGGCACATGCCTGGGTTGAAGGTTCGGTCCCTGGTAGGGGCACAAAGGAGGCAATAGGCAATTGATGTCTCTCTCTCTCTCTCTCACATCCATGTTTCACACCTTATCTTTCTTCCTCTGTTGCCCTCTCTCTCTAAAAATCAGTAAAGTCTTTTTAGAAATCTCATCCATGGAATGGAGGGGATCAATGAAAAGTGCCAGCAATTGTATAGTGACACAACAGCTGAGGCGTGAAGAGTGTCACAGGCAAACAGGAGTGGGAGAGACCGCCTGGTCTCGCTTCCAGCTCCGTATTTTTGAAACTGCTGAAATCACACGCGCACAAATAACTGTTGAGCTTTTGGTTTCGTCTGAATACACTCCACACTTCTCAGACGACGCTAGGGCTTTACTGATGTTAGCTTCACGCGTCATGCATTTTATTTCCAGATATATTTAAATCACACAGACTTTATTACTGTTACTGTTATTTTGGACAGTGATTTTTTATTCACTCACATTTTGAACCCATCTTGTCATTCTTTCCCTCGTTCCCATGTTTCCCTTCGGATCGCTGAGCTTCTGCCTGGAAGGCTACCCTCTGCCTGTCGTTCGGCGAAGTCGCCGCCCACATGGAAAGGCCTTTACCGCCTTTACTTTGAAAGACAGTTTGTCAGGGATTAAACTGTAAATTGAAAATTATAGTATTTTAGCCCTTGTCATGTGAATTTTTTTCCTTCTGGATGCTTCTGTGACTCTGTTTGCCTTTGATTTTCGGTTTTGCAATCGTGTGCTGGATGCAGTTCTCTTGTTTTCATCCTGCTTGGAGTTGATAGAATTTCTTGGACATTTGGCTAGAATGCTCCTTAGTTATTTCTTTAACTGGCCACTACATGTTACAAAGCTGCTTTCAATCCGCTTTTCGTATGCGATGACTCGAGACCTCAGATGACTGTCCTCTCTGAGGTTCCCTTCCTTTTAGCACTCTGTCAGCTAGATATTGTATACCAATTTGCTTTTTTGAAATGGACATTTTTTATTGTATTTTTTATAATTACCATTTAATCTCCCTTATACTTATTTTTTAATTACCAATTCTTCTTCAGCTGTCCACACTGCTATCAAAACCCTGTACTTTAGTTTTAGAATTTTTATTTGATTTTTAAATCCCTGCTGTCTGGGGTTAAGTTTTCACCCTCTCGTCTGGGTCCTTGAACGCCTACCACATCCCTGAGGGCACCCTGCTAATACTGCAATAGCTCGGTCGTGGTGTAAGCCAGTTTCAATGGTTTGTTGTTTCCCCTTTTTGCCCTTATTTCTTCACATGCCTGGAAATGTGATTGAGTAACGGACCTGATCTAAGAAAAACTACGAAGGCTTTGGATAACGTTATCTTCTGGGCGTGATCGCAGAGGGGCCAGTCCTTTCCTTGGCTGACTGTGATTGAACTCACGGGCTGTCTCAATCTGCATCTGGCTTTGCCCACATTCCTGGGCTGTAGATCTTCAGGGCTCCCATCTGAGAAGCACTTTCTCTTTGGAGGGTCTTGAACTTCAATTTAAGTCTAGCTCTCTTGCACCATGGTACCACTGAAAACTGCCTTTCAGCTGTACCCAGCTTGCCTTCTTAGCTTCTTGCCAGCATTTAGCTGAATTTGTAAATGCCTTCTGAGAAAAACATTTACCAAGTGTTCAGTTACTTCCTAACGCACTCCAGGACCTGGATGTTCCCTCTCCACCCCCAAACTTCCCACCTCTTCACTCCCACACCCCTGAGATTAAAGTTCTTTTGTTTCCTGACTCCCAGCAGCTGCCCTCTCCCCAGCTTCAAAGTCTCCTGTCCCTTGCCAAGAACGGGCAAATACCCTGAGGGGAAACAGCCGTAAATCCTTTCATTCTAATGAGCTTCTCTCTGAAGCTGGTACTGTGGGTACTAGCTGAACAGTAGCTTTCCAAGCACTCCAGAGTTCTTTTAAACCAGACTTTACTTTCTTGTTTTCAGGGTGAATGCTGGATTGCTACAGATAATCAGTAATCGAAAGAGAACATCTATAAATTCCAGGTAAATTTAATTTTCCTACTTTGATTTCTTAAGAACAACAAAAAATAAGGTGTCATTGGTATGTACTTGGATTTTTCTTATAATATTTGGGTAAGTCTGACTGGATATTAAAAGCACGTCTTAGAATTATGTGTGAAAGTTTGTTTACCATGAGCTAAACCATCGCGATGCCTTTCCAAGGTCCAAGAATTTAATGGAGTTGGATCCAGCCCCCTGTGGTAGTATCTCCTCTGTCAGTAAAGTCACCTTCCAAATCATCACATAACCAGCTTTCCAGATGCTGGTCCCTAATATTGGGGAGTAGAGGCCAACCAAACCATTTAACGCTAATTTATTCCGGTGGATGTAGAATGTCAGCAGCGGCGCAGTTAGAAGTGGAGACAGAAGACACAGTAATAACAGCTTGCTTACAGCGTGGCTCCTCAGTGCTTTACCATGGAATAACTTACGTAGTCCCCGGAACACCCCTGAGTGGGAGTAGGCTGTCAGCACCCCTTGCTGCAGGGGCGAGCACCGAGGCCCTGAAGGCCGAGCTCACTGTTGCACCCGTTGGTCCCCGAGATGCTGAGAGCCGGCTCTCAGACCCAGGCAGTTCCAGGCCCTTGCTCTCCCCTCACGGTGATAAGGGAGACGACTCCACTAAGACTTACCTCCCCCCTTCTTGATGAAGCTCCAAGATTTTGAAGAGAAAAATCAGATTAAACGTAAAGCCTACAAAAACACTCAAGACTTTTTTTTGGTAACTTTTAAAATATCTCATTGATTTTTATTTGAGAGAGAGAGGAAGGAAGAGAGGGAGAGAGAGAAACATCGGTTTGTTGTTTCACCTATTCAAGCATTCACTGGTTGATTCTTATACGTGCCCTGACTGGGGATCAAACCCACAGCTTTGGTGTACCAGGGAGATGCTCTAATCAACTGAGCTACCTGGCTAGGACGAGTTGTCGTAAGTTGAGCACGATAAAGAATTGTCATTTTTGTGCAGGAGTCGGTAAATTAGGGCTGGTTGCCCAAATCCAGCCCGCAGGCTGTTTTTGTAAATAAGGTTTTATTGGCACATAGCCAGGCTTACTGGTTTACATGATATCTGTGATGGCTGCTTCTGTGTTACCACGGCAGAGTCGAGCAGCTGCCACAGAGGCAAGACAGCCTGCAAAGCCTAAAATGTTTACTGTCCGGCTCCCTACAGAAAACGTGGGCTGACCACTTGATAGACAAAGTGGATTGAAAACCTGAATTAAGGAATGTTGGAGTCCATAAAGTGATAGTAAAAAATATTAAGTCACTTGTGAGGTGAATTATTTAGTTTCAGTGATCCTGTCTGTCACTTACCTGAAAACACTTCACAAAAACATAAATGGATGGAAATTAGAATGATTTCTATCCTCATAGATTAGTGTTGACTATTTTGAAATTCACATATGAATATACTTTTTTGTGTGTTTGGCTTTTTTTTTTCATGCCATATATTGTTTTTTAGATGCATCCATGTTGTTGAGTGTGTTATTTTGTCCTTTTTGATGAGTGTTATTCCTGGGTGTGACCCTATTGCCGTGGATGAATAAGAGGGTCATTTCTAGTTGTGGCTGTTGTGAACGAAGCTGCTACAAATATATTTATACAACTCTTTTTGCAGACAGGGGAACTGCTGTGTTATGGGGCTGGTAAAAATTTAACTGTATTAGAAACTGCCAGTGGTTTTACCTTGTCAAAGCAACAAGGTACATGATAGTTCCTCCACATCCTTGGTGTTCTCTGCCTTTAAAATTGTATTCATTCTTGTGGGTGTATAGAGGTATCCAACTGTGGTTTTAATTCTGTTTCCTTAATAAGTAATGATATTGAACATCTTTTTAAATGTATTTTGCCCATTTAGAAATTCTCTTTGTGAAGAAAACCTGTAACAGTATTTTTGCTCATTTTTAATGAGCTTGGCTTTTATTATTAATTTCTAAAAGTTCTCTATATATTCAATATTAGAGTAATGTACAGATAAGAATATTAAAAGTATCTTCTCTCAGTCTGTGGCTTGCCTTTCTATTTTCATATGATTTTTGATAAAATCTAATTTATTTTTTCTTTTATTGTTAACGCATCCTACTTTAAAACATCTCTCTTACTCCAAGATTGTGAATATATTTTCCTAAATTTTCTTTACAATCTTTACTGTTTTACTTTACAGCTCTTAAATATACAGGGTATGGCAGAAGTAAGGCCTGCTTGAGTGTGGTTGGTAGGGTAATAATATGGGTGTAATGATTTACAGTTTTAATTTGAACATTTCACCTAAAATGTCATATGGTGTGCTTGAGTGTGATATTATGTTACAGAATTACATGCTTATCATCTTGTAATAAAATATGTTGTAATAAAACAGGGGCATTATTTGTGCCAGACCCTATATAATTCACCCCCTGACCTCAGAACAATACTTAACCACTACAAACTCCATGGCTTGCTTGCAGACCAGAAACCGAGCCTCCCAGAAATTTTTATAACCTTTGATGTAGAAATATTCACAACAGTTTCCTGCTCTGCTCTTTGCGACTACAGGTCCTTATGTTTCCATCCCTCATTCCTTCTGCGCCCTCTCTTTTCTTCTCTATCTTTTTCTTTTAGGAATTCATTATATATTCTGGAGACAGGGCATTTGCCTCGTATGTTTTTTGAGTATTTTCTGTCAGTCTATGACTTGCCTTTTCACTTAATATCTACTGGGGAGAAGATTTTGTAATATTGTTAGTCTAATTTATCATTTTTCTTTTTTACTTTTTTTCTGTGTCCTATTTAGGAAACCTTTGCTTACCACCACATTACAAGGGTGTGGTATTTTCCCCCTAAACCTTTGTAGTTTTAATTTGTGTGGTTTGGTTATGAGCCAATTCATATTAGCTTTCGTTTACATTGTGAGGTAGGAACTGCAGTTTTTTTCGCTATGTAGACAATCAGTTGTTCCAGTGCTATTTGTTGAAATTATACTCCTTTCCCATTTGAATTGCTACAGTGTCTTTAAAAAAACAGCTTGACCATATAAGGTGGGACTATTTTAGGTGTCTCAGTTCAGTTCCATTTATCTGTATATGTATCCTTTTACTGCCCCCATACTGTCTTGTTTTTAGTAACAAACAGCTTACTCATAAGTTGTAGAGTCTTCCAGGTTTGACTTTTTCAAAAAGCTTAATACGTTTTGAAATATGCACATAGAGAAGTAGCCGCTGTGCAAATGAAGATATGCTCTCAGTTCACTGCACAAGCCCTCATACATTATGGCTGATCCTTTAGCTAAAGATCCTCGGTTGCAGGTTCAGGAGGAAGTAAATCTCGTTACCCTCAGAGCTAAACTAGAGATGAAACATCTGCAACACTCAGTAAGTATCAAGATTTTTTTTGGCTATAGAAATTTTTTTCTGCTATTTACGACTGTGAATACAATGTTTGATCTGCAATTGTCTGTTCTTTGAAGAGAAACAGAATCTCATGGGAAGCCCCGAACTTAGTGGGCTGATTGTTCAGTGTGGGGTTGCAACTTCGAGGCTGAGGAAGCACTGACTTTTATTGTACAGAAAAGATGATGGGGAGACGCCGATGAAAGGCATAGGAAAGAATGGGCTGGAACTGGAAAGTTGATTTTAGGGTCTCACAGTGATGGTCAGATTTTGTAGAAAGAGGAGTTACATCCAAGCAAGCAAAACTTCAGTGCAAACAACCAATATTAAAAAGCCATTTTATGAGGCTTTGTCATTTATATATCATCCTTCTTTCCCATTTTTTTAAAAAATGATATTATATAAAGCAGCCTTCGTGTGCTTGTTATATAACTTTTGGAATGTGTAATTCAACAAAAAATTATTAAAATTAAAATATTCATCGGGAATGTCCTAGATTCATCTTAAGTTCCGCCAAGAGAGCACTTAAAATAAAGTAGGCCCAGCCTAGGAAACAGCCTACCTGGCTGAAGCGGTGTTCCTGGGTGCGTGTCATTAACACTAGGCGCTGCGTCCCCTAGCCTAGAGGTTTTCGTATTTCTCCCATATATGAAAGTCCTTGTTCAAAACCCGTCAGAAACTCCTTTGCTAAAGATTTTAAAGTACGCTTACTTCAAGTGCATTAAAAATAAATTTACCAGTTGAATCTTTGCAATTCATGAAAAACCTAGGGAGCGAAGTTCAAGTGTTACAGATTCTAGTGCTGTCCAAAGGGTGGAGGAGGGGTTGCTTCCTCACTGGTAGCCAGGCCAAGGTTATCTGCTTTGGCTCCAACCAGAAGCAAACACTCAACTCACCTTTACCAGCACCAGGACGACTGGGTACCAACTCTCGCCTGTGGTTGTAGATGAGGAAATCTTGGGATTTCTTCCATGCACTTTGATATTTCCACCCCTCCCTTTCTGTCTCTTCAAGACCGTTTTGGGATCCTTACTGGACAGGACTCTTGCCTTTCTCCTACGGTTCTCTCCCTGACCCGACCAGGACGTTACTGCGCACGGTGAGAACGAGCCCAACCGGCAGCACAGTGGGTGCCGGGGAACCCCAAGCTCGCCACATGAGCACGCGCGCACAGTGAGTGCACTTGCGTCCCGCAGCCTCCCAGCAAACTGAATCCAGGCCACCCGAAGCTCCTCTGCAGGCCAGCCAGAGGCGTGCGGGTCTCCTGACCCCGCCAGAGGAGAGGGTCCCAGCCCTGCCCCTGGCCCTTCTGGGCAGGCCCGGAAGAGACTGATTTTGACCGGTAGAGCCAAAGGGGGCCCAACCCCAGGGTCGCGAGATGAAAAGTCTCAAACCCTTAAGTCTTAATGGACCAGACCGAGGGTCGCGAGTTGAAATAGTCTCCTTACTTTCACTGGGAAGCCGTTTGGAAAATCAGAGACCAAGGAAGAGATTGAGCGGATCAAAGTTCGCAATTAACCAGGGAGGATAACGGATTTTTTTAACTGCTTAGGATGTGGATTCTGAGAAAAAGACCGGCATCAAGAGCTTTGGCCTGAGTATGGAAAGGATGGAGTTCCCATCAACTAAGGCGGGGAAAATGCGGGTGCAGCAGGTTGCGGAGGGTGGGGGGTGGGGTGGGGGAGGGGGTAAGAGCCGGCATCCTGTTCAGGGCTGGGGACCCTCACTTGAAAGCGTGTTCCAGCCCCCTGGCTCGGGTCTGCACCCCTCGGAGTGCCTCCTGAAGTTGGGGTTCCCCAGGGCTCAACCTAGGTGCCTCCACTCCCTCATCCCCACTGCGACCTTCTGTCCACAGGAGGCCGCCTGGCAAAGGCGCGTCTCTAGGGCAGTGCTGAAGGACAGTCGGGAAGGGACAACTCGCTCGGGTCTCGTGGACCTGTCCACTATCCTGCTGACGCTTGTCCTTTGTTGTGGGCTCCTCTTTCGTGGAAAGCAGAGAGGAAATTACTTTCCGGGACAATACCTTAAAAGGGGCAGGTGACACTGGAAAGGGTGGAACGGTGGGTTTTTTTCAGAGGCCGGTGCAAGGATAGCTCTTGCTAGAAAGAGAAAAAGGTGACTCTTGTGCCCTGCTGGTCTAGTGGCCAGGATTTGGCACTCTCACCGCTGCGTTCTGGGTTGGTTCCAGGTCAGTACGGACTAAACTTGCTGTGTTTTCTGTTTACTGTGTTTTGCGCTTTCTAAACACTGTAGTTCACTTTGCCGAAAACAGGATAGAAATGGGGTTAAGGATTTATCGAAGATACATTCCGGGAAGTGGGACTGCTAAGTTAATATAATACTCCCATACACCACTTCTAGCAGTTTTTTTGTGGAATCTTTAGGGTTCCCACTTTGCTGAAAGGTTTGTTGTTGTTGTTGTTGTGTTTAAATCATAAATGGGTGCTGGATTTTATCAGATGATTTTTCTGCATCTATTTATATGATCATGTGGTTTTCATTCATTTTGTTTTTATGGTGTATCACGTTTATTAATTTGTGGATATCATTCCAACCTTGCATCCCTGGAATAGGTCCCACTTGATCATGTATTTTTAATGTATCACTGAATCCTGTTTGCTGATATTTTGTTGAGGATTTTAGCACCTATGTTCATTTTAGCACGATATTGGCCTATAATTTTCTTTCTCCATAGAGTATCTGGTTTTGGAGTTAGAATGATGCTGGTCTCCTAAAATGAGCTTGGGAGTCTTCCCTCCTCTTGAAGTGTTTGGAGTAGTTTTAGAAGGAGAGGTGTTAGTTCTTTGAATGTTTACTAAAATTCACCTGTGAAGCCACCCAGTCCAGGACTTTTGTTTGTTGGGAATTCTTTATTACTGCTTCAGTTTCACTAGTTGTAATCTGGCTATTCAGAGCCTCTGATTCTCCCTGGCTCAGTTTTGGAAGAATGTATGTTTGTAGGAATTTATCCATTTCTTCCAGATCGTCCAATTTGTTGGCATATAGTCATTCATAATATTTTCTTACAATCCCTTCTATTTCTGTGGAGTCAGTGGTTACTTTGTGTCTGATCTTACTAATTTTGTTTCCCTCCTTTTCTCAATGAGTCTGGTTAAAGGTTTGTCAATCTTGTTTATCCTTTCAGAGAACCAGGTCCAGATATTTTGTATTGTTTTTTTAGATGCTATTTCATTTACTTCTGCTCTGATCTTTATTATTTTTTTCCTTCTACTCACTTTGGACTTTATTTATAGTTCTTTTTCAAATTCCTTTAAGTGTAAAGTTAGATTGTTTATTTGAGATTTTTGCAGCAGAATACAAAATAAATATCCAGAAATCTGCTGCATTTTTATACACCAATAATGAACTATTAGAAAGGGAAGCTAAGAAAACAATCCCATTTATGATTGTTCACAAAAAATACCTAGTAATAACTTTAATCAACAATGTAAAAGATCTGTACTTGGAAAATTATAAGACACTGAAGAAAGACATTGAAGGAGATACAAATAAGTGGAAGCTCATGGATGGGAAGAATTAGCATCATTAAAATGTCCATACTACCCAAAGCAATGTATAGATTCAACGCAATCCCTGTCAAGATACTAATGTTGTATTTCTCAGAACAAGAACAAATATTTCAAATATTTATATAGAACCACAAAAGACCGCAAATAGCACAGCAATCTTGAGAAAGAAGGATAAAGTTGGAAGAATCATGCTACCTGATATCAACTATACTACAAGGCCATAGTAATCAAAACAGCATGGTATTGACATAAAAACAGACATATAGATCAATGGAACAGAACAGAGAGCCCAGAAATAAACCCTCACCTTTACAGTTGATTAATATTTGACAAAGGAGGCAAAAACATACAATGGGGTAAAGGTAGTCTATTCAATAAATGGCATTGGGAAAATTGAACAGATATGTTCAAAAAATGAAGCTAGATCACCTTCTTACACCATACACAAGAATAAACTCAAAATGGATTAAAGCCTTAAATGTAAGACTCAAAACCATAAAAATCCTAGAAGGCAACATAGGCAGTAAATCTTGGACATTTCTCATAGCAATATTTTCCCGTATATATCTCCTTGTACAAGGGAAACAAAAGAAAAAGTAAACAAATGAGACTACATCAAACTAAAAAGTTTTTGCATGGCAAAGGAAACCATCAACAAAATGAAAAGACAACCCCCTGAATGAGAGAACATATTGGCCAATGATACATCAGACAAGGGGTTAATAACCAAAATTTATAAAGAACTTATAAAAGTACCAAAAAAAACCCCTCCAAACAATCCAATCCAATGCCAAAACAGGCAAAAGACCAAAATAGAAACTTCTCCAAAGACAACATATATATGGCCGATAGACATATGATAACATGTTCAACATCACTAATCATCAGAGAATTGCAAATTAAAACCACAATGAGATACCACCTCACACCGTCAGAATGAGTATCGTCAATAAATCAACAAATAAGTGTTGGCCGAGATGTGGAGAAAAAGGAAGCCTCATGCGCTGTTGGTGGGAATGCACATTGGTGCAGACACTGTGAAAAGCAGTATGGAGTTACCACAAGAAATTAAACATGGAACTGCCTACTGACTCAGCAATTCCACTTCTGGGGATTTATCTAAAGTAATCAAAACACTAATTCAAATGAATGTATGTAGCCCTATGTTCATTGCAGTGTTACTCACAGTAGCCAAGACTTGGAAGCAGCCCAAGTGTCCATCAGTAGATAAATGGATTAAAAAAAGCTGTGGTGCATTTACACAATGGAATACTGTTTTACCATAAAAAGAAGGAAATCTTACCCTTTGTGGCAGCATGGATGGACCTGGAAATCATTATGCTGAGTGAAATAAACCAGTCAGAGAAAGACAAGTACCATATGATTTCACACATATGCGGAATCTAATGCACAAAATGAACAAGCAAAGTAGAGACAGACTCATAGACATATGAGAGCACGTTGACAGCTGTCTTTGGGAGGGGTTGAGAGTCTGGGTTGGAGGGGTGGAGAGATTGAGTAAAAAGGAAAAAAAGAGAAAAAAACTCATGGAATCGGACAACAGTGTAGTGAGGACTGAGGTTAGGGGGTGTATAGGAAATAAATGGTGATGGAAGGAGACATTACTTGGGGTGGTGAACGCACAGTACAATGTACAGATGATGTGTTGTGGAATTGTGCACCTGAAACCTGTATAATTATGTTAATCGGTATCAGCCCAATAAATTCACTGAAAGAAAAAATAAATAATAAACAAAATTACAATAAAATAAGACTCCCATATATGATCGCTGCAGCCTTCTGAATCATCCGAATAGTTTCCACAGAGGAATGTTCAAACTTAATGCAAAATTTGGTGCAGATTTGTTGCCCTACTTGCTCAGTCATTTTGAATGTGACAGTCACAGAGTATCCATGCTGACTCAACAGCATCTACCACCCCACTGACCAGTACAGTGAAGGCATCACTGTGCACACATGAGCATTCCAGTCTACTCTCCTTGGCTGCCAGGTTATACCAATGTTGTTCTTGTTTTATTAACAATTGTTGGGCTTTTTCTGGACATACCTCGTATACCGCATGCACACCAAAGATACACACCCTAAACTTTGACTTCATCTTCCCCCAACATTTAGAGGCAGCACAAAAAAATTTATCAATTATTTAGATACAATTTTAAACTTTATTTACCATCAACCAAATTTATCATAGTCAACTTCTCCATAGACTTTAAGTCCACAAGAGACAAACTGTAAGAACTGCCTCATTTTTTCAGCAAACTTGAGTTCAGGACTCTTTTTTCTGTTCTCTTCTGTTTTGGTGTTTAGGTTTTACTTCCAGGTAAAATTAGTAAAAATGTAAGGCTGGTTGCCCAGGCTGGTGTAGCTCAGTGGATTGAACTCGGGCTGTGAACCAAAGCATCACCAGTTCAATTCCCAGTCAGGGTGCATGTCTGGGTTGCAGGCCAGGTCCCCAGTGCGGGCCATGTGAGAGGCAACCACACAATGATGTTTCTCTCCCTCTCTTTCTCCCTCCCTTTTTCTCTCTCTAAATAAATAAATAAAATCTTAAAAAAAAAAAAGTAAGGCTGGCCTTTATGCTTGCAGTGTTCTCACTGCAAGTGGTTCTAAAGTGGTGTGGATGTGCACATGTTGCTTGTGTGGACCTTGAGAAGGAACATATCTGCCAAGAAGGTCTCCTCGTAGTTGCATAACTGGGCACAAATTCATAACTCAAGTCTAGCAGCCAGTTTGCAGAGGCCTCCATGCATACTGCACATCAGGTAAAAGCCACCAACTGAGCTGCCAAGCCTCCTGCAGTTACTGCTTAATTATTCAAACTTTATAAGGGAGTTCTTGGAATCCTGTTTTGACCAATGGGCTGAGACCTGCTATGTCCAATCAGAGCTGTGAAGCTCTATCCTCATTTGCATCTTTACTGGCAGGGCTTTCTCACTTTCCCAACCCTTAATACCTAATGGAGGAGCAAACGCTTCCCACAAGGAATAATGCCCGAGACTGCCCTGCTATAGCAAGCTGTAGTTCTTCTCCTGCATCTTTGTGGGCAGACTGGTGCCTTAGGTGGCCTCGTGGGCACCTAGTGGACAAAATTCTGCCAAGTTTTCATTTGCTTTATGAACAATGTAGATACCATTGTTTTATAGTCTTTCTGATAACTTCATTATTTCCACTATTTCAAGGGTCAGTTTCTGTAATCCAATGTGTCTGCTGGTTCTCATGCCCGAAGTCTAGTTTTGTTGTGTGTGTTCATTGAGTATATACTACATATTGTATTTGAAAAAAATAATCGTGGTCTAAGATTTGAGACCCACAATGAAGGCTTTCACTGCAAGTGGTTCTAAAGTGGTGTGGAAGTGCTAGGCACCTGGGGGCATTTCTGCCCCTCTTCTTGCCACCATAACCTCCGCAGTACACATGCTGTGACCTTTTCAGCCTTTGCATACTCTGTGCAAGCTTCTCCCTGCTGTGTCTTGAGCTGTGCTAGTTTGTTCACCCTTACCCTGGGTATGGAAATCTATCACACTGGCTTGGGCTTCAATTCTGCTGCCTCCCACACTTCCCAACTTGTTTCTGGGGTCACTCCCTTTTGCCCAGTGATCTGGCCAGATCTCCCCTGTAGTACTAATGTTATAGCAATTTGGGGTCCTTGCTTTTTGTAGGAATGTTCTGGTAGACTCCCTAACTTGCTCAGAACCTGGTGTTTTGTTTCTGTCCCACTAACAACAGGAGGCTGTCACATGTAATTTGCAAGATCAGGAAACGCCCTTAGGAAAAGTGGTTTCTGTGCATGCTAATGTCTCTGGGTTCCACTTTTGTCTATACCTTAATCATGTCAATTCTTTATTGTTTAATCATCACATTGATGAATTTAAGGATATGTTTTTCTATATTTTATCCAACCTTTGTTTCCAGAAGGAGGGTTGATTAAAATATCTTTGTCACTATTACCGGAAATGTATTATCAACTTCTAAATATACTAAATACCTCAAGAAATTAGCTCATATTGTACTGCTATGGGTCTGACTTAAACCTAAGTTGCTGACACCACAGGATGGAGTACAAATCACAGTCCCACCACTGTGGAAACTGTCAAGTCATTACAAATACAGATTTTATCACAGGAAATTGCTACAGAATGTGCTGTCCTCTGCCAGCCTACCCTGGGCCACACAGCTCAAAGGCTACAGTCTCAAAAGCTAACACTGTTTCCTGTGGATCCCCCAACTAGCAACTCTATTCATGCTCAGACTTTACTAGAAAAAAGAATCAAGTCACATCATTTGAAATCAGACATTCATTATTTTTATTATGTCATTAAAAGCATTGTAGACAGAAGCACACGTGTATAGACATTTAAATAAACAGAAGCTGGGTCAGCACAGGAAAGTGGCTCTGTCAAAAGAGTCTAGAGCACAAAAGTGTGAGGTTTGCTTAGGATTTCAGGGAAGCGATGGAAAAATTCTCCACCATTTTTTATCCTAGAGATGTTTTCGGTAGTTGCTGCGACCCTGTAGTGGGATAATCCTGGGATTCTTTTCAACTGCTAGGATGTCTTAGACTGAGAGAACCCCAGAAGTGAATTCCTAGCACCCCTGCATGTCCGAAGCCCCCACAATGGGTCCATACATTGTCTAATGCTGAATCTGGGACTGGCCATTGCAAAGGTTTCCTAATTGAGTGGTCATCTCATTTTCTGCTTCAAAATGATATCCAGAAATTATGACTTAGGGCCACATTCTCAATTTTTAAGTGGAAAATAGTCTCCAAAAATACCAGACACAATAAAATACTTCCCAGGTGACAATGAAGTTTATATGGATTGGGAATCCGAAAAGAATGAGTGTCCTTCCAGGAGATGGAGCAATTGATAGAGCAATGGAAATGATGCCATCCAGCCCTCGTGGCCTCTGTAAGAGGGGAAATCCTTGCCTTACACAACCAGTTGAAAAATCAGTTTTGGTCTAGCTCAGTTCCCTTCTGACCCATACCCTGTTACAGGAGAAATTCCCAGAAACTCATCCTACACAGTAAAAAACCACAGAGCAGTGAATCTATTAGTGTGCAAGCAGGGTTTATTGGTGATCCATTTTCATGGAAGAGTACAGCCTAGCTAAGGCGGGGAAGGGGGGAATGAGAGGCATAGGCAAAGCAGGGTAAAGGAGGCAAAAGTCAGGGCGGGTGAAGGCCGGGGTGACAAGCACAGGTGTAGCTAGAGGCTGGGTGGCCTGAGATGGGGCTGCCCAGAGCCAAGAGTGAGAGTCCTTTGTTCTGAGGGCTTACACAGTTGGCAGGATGGGGTGAAGAAGTTACATGTTGATTGACAGGTAAAAAGGGTGCCAGCTTTCCTGAGAGGACATGACTACCCAAACTTATGTGGAGGTCTGTTAGCCTAAATCCTTATCTTCCTCCAGACCCCATTCGTTCATCTTATTGTAAAACAAATACATGATAGGAAGCAGTTAATTAGAGTTGGGGCAGTTACCCAGAGTTATTTGTGGGCTCTCTCTGTAAGCATTAGGGTCTTCCTAGTAAAACAGATAGTGACCAGAGGCAGGCAATTAACCAAAGTTGTTCTATGGGCTTCTTCCTTTGGGCACTGTGGTCCCTCTCCAGCCTTTCAGGCCTTGGGATGAATACATGGTTTCAAGGCTTTCTTTCCCAGGTAGTGGAAACACTACATAGAATTTCAGGGACTGCCCTCCTCCTGTGCTAACACGGTGTTTCTTGTGATGTCAGAACACCCGGCAACATTGCTGGACCAGGCTCAGGCCTGCTGAGTTAGTGGGTGAGACACGTCTCCCTCCTCCTCCCTCCCTTGGTTCACTATCTATCCTACCTAACACTTCTTGAAATTTGGAAAACATTTTACTCTTTTTCTGTTTGTGTCTCAGTGCATGTGATTTCTTTTGATCTTTCAAGTTCATTTTTTAGGTAAAAATTTATTAAATACAGGCAATTTCACATGGTCCAATGTAATATATTAACCTAATGGGCAAAATTTAAATTTGCTTATATGCAGCTAAATAACATTTTTTTTAAAAGGTTCTGCCAATTAGCCCTATTGACAGTGTATAAAAATATCCAGTTTCTTTTATTCTTTCCAATTTGATATTATCAATATTTTTTTTAAACCCAAGGAGGTGGTTAGGGGGACTCCTGATGCATAGTTGGTCAGCCAGAAGCTCAGGTGACAACTTGGCGACTGGCCTCTGCAATGGGGGGCAGTCGTGTTGGACTGTGCCCTAACCTGTAGCCTCTGCCCTCACTCTGGGTCATTAGTATCAGTATTACTTGATGTGAGGGGAACCCTCATCCCCATCCACTTGGTGTTAAAAATACTATGAGAAAAGAAAACAATTTTTTAAAATCTGTATAGAAGAGAAACTACCCTTAAACTCACTCAGCTTGTGAAAATGAGGGTCCTGCACATCTGGTATGGAAATGGACTTCCCCAGCTGCGTTTTCTAAACTGAGCCAGAAGTCCTCTGTTTGGGCCGGGGTAACCGTACTCCTCACCGAAGCAGGGAGAGTAGTGCTCGGTGGCATCTCTGGAAATCCTTGAACTCTCAGACCTCTGATCTCATCTGTTTCGTTTAGCCTCATAGACCACAGCTTTTGAAACTATAGAGAGGGGGCTGATGTCTGGGCCATGTGAGCGTCTGCAATGTCTCTGAGATCAAAAGAACCAAGACTTGGACGCAGACGTGAGTAGTGGAATGGGAAAAATGTGATTGTGACATTAGGAACCGCCTCAGTCCTCCCTGAGTGAGCGTCCTATTCAAGCCATTGTGGCTCAGCAGTGACACAAACAGAGCCGCCTTCCTTCCTTCCTTCCCAGACACTCTTCAACAGAAAATCTTGCCATGAACGTGCACTGCACCTGTGTTATAATGTCTTCGTGAAGTCCGGTGAGAAGAAGGAGGGCCAGAGGACCCAGTCCGGAATGCTGTCTCGACAGAGGCTTTACTGAAGTCTACCCTAGTATCTTAACTATAGGTGGAAAGAAAAGTTCTTCTGACTACAAGCCACCTCTGCTCACCCTCTGTAAAGCCAGAAGATAACACAACATTTACTACCCTTACCTAGTGTTAAGCCACCATGAATATGTAAATACTTTATTTCTTGACTCTCACCACGCCTCTATTGAAAAGAACTGATTTTCCCCAGAAAGAATTTGGCTTTGCCTGAATTTCAGCTGCCTCCCCTTCCACATGATAAAGCTGCTAATTGCCTAAGAAAAGATTCCTGAGTTACAGTACAGAAGGAAGCATACTCGGGGTTAGTTAGTGATAATTCCCTTGCAGTCAAATCTTAACAATTATTATATTACTATTGCAGAAAACAAGACTTGCAACAAGTTTGTGTCTCTCGGCACTATTTATTAACCTTTTGACTATTATCAAGTTACTTGACCTCTTTTAGCTTTCTTTCTCAGGCACAAAACTGAGTCAGATGTTCCCAGCTGGGTAAAATGTTGGAGCGTCCCAGCCTTGTTCAGATGGATGGATCTACTTAAGTTTCTGTTACTCTGCCTCTCCAGTAAGTTTTGTTTTCACTTCCTGCTAAAATTAGCCTAGCGGCTATTGGGGGAAGAGAAATTAAGTAGTGGCAGCATGAACTTTACACTGCGAGTAAGCATCGACCTGGGCTGGACGCAGCCCTCGGAAACAAAGCCATCGTGCAAACATTTTCAAGGATGAAGACCACGTATGTGCCTCTTATGATCGCCAGCAGTGTAATATTTTCATTCAAATAACTTCTCCCATGACAAAACGTTGCTGAATCCATCAATCTACAGCTGGCCATCCCTAGGAGTTCTGTGAGCTGAGAGTTTTCGAAGTTCAGAAAAACTCGTCTGCCTCCCACAGACCTCAATCACTGAGTGATCGTTACTTATTGTCTGGACGGCTGGGGGACTGAAGGCAGAAGCGCTCGCTGACTCCCTAGGCTGGAAGCTTCCAACTGAAATGGATTGTAAAATACTCTTCAAACTGCCCATTTTACTTACAGCAACATTTCCTTCCCAGTTTCCAATATGCCTCCTCGTATCGGTTATTGAGAGGAAAATATCACCACCATTATTCATCATTAGTTCCTCAGAATATGGAGGGACAGAACCGCATCACCAATAGTACAGTTCTTGGAGAAATTCTGGGTCGTGTTATCATAAAAAGGGTTAGTCAGCATCTTCATAGGTAGATTTGCCGTAAGCTGAAATGGTCTGAGGGAAAAGGAGATAAAATAGAGAGAGCTACAGAGGACATTCCGCACATTAGGACCGCATAGCCATGAACTGTTGGTAATATTCTGTCATCACTACTTAAAGCATGAAATCGGTGAAAGGGCTCTTCTCTAAAGGTTTCATCGTGGTGATCATCTTTGTAAGTTCTTGTATAAAACATAAAAGATAGAGTTTTAGGACAACCGCTGAGAAGAGAAATAGTGTGTAAAAATTTCAAACCATGAGAAGAGGGAAATGGAAACAGAAAAGTGGCAAATAATAGAAAAAGCTTAATCATAAAGTCAAGGAAATGTAAAACATTTATCAGTAACCAATAATAGAAACACTATGAATCCAAAATTATGAGATATGGTTAAAATAGTAATTAGAATAAAGAAGGAACTTTTATATTAAAGGTGATGAAAGGCTAAAATTGATAACCCTGGCATGAAACTTGAGAAAAAGGACAGAATAAATACAAAGAAAGGAGAAGGAAGATAAAAAGATAAGAACAAAAAAATTAAAATATAAAAAACAAGGTATAATATATATAATCTACAAAGGTTAGTGTCAGTTCTTTGAAAATACTAATAGCATTAACAAATTTCTGGTGAAATTTATGATAAATATAAATTTATTTTATTAATTACAGAAATATTAACTACAAAACACGACAAGCCAAATCCACCAACACCTAAAACTTTATAATAAATCATGATAAAATTAAATTTATTCAGAAATGTAAGTTTTTTAACAGTCAAAAATCCATAAGTATAATTGGCCACATAATAAATTTGAGGAAAATTACCTTCTCAATTTATTGAGAAAAACCATATCGAGTGTCAGTAAACTCTAACACCCATTTGTGATTTAGCAAACTAAGATGTAAAGTATCATTTCCTGAAAAGATATATCTACCAAAATCCTACAGAAAATAGTCATGTATGGACCAAAAAAGGAAGAAATAAAGTTCTATAAGAGCTGAAGATAATATGAACGTCTACAAAAAAGGCACAAGAGAATCTGCAAATAAATAATCTGAAAAAAAATTAAAATGTCTGGATATAAAGTCATTGTTCCCTAAATCACCTGCATTTCCATGACACCATAAGCAGACGGTTAGAAAATGTGAATTTAAAGTGACCATTTGAATTAGCAAAGACATACACACACACACACACACACACACACACACACGCACGCACCCTGAAGAAATCCCATAAGATCTGTCCAAGACAAATATGGAGAAAAACTATGCAACTTATGAACACTATTAAACGAGCACCAAAAGATTGAGTAGATACACCAAATTTATGGTTTGAAAAACTCAGTGTCGTAAAGATACAAATCCTCCTCAAATTAATTTACATATTTAATGTAATTCTAATTCAAGACCCAATAATTATTTAAAAATCAGCAGAAACAAAAGAATAGCACTCCCGAAGGTGGGTAAATTAGGGAGACGTGCACTACCGTGTGTTGAGATGCCCCATAAAGCCTGTCTATGAAAGGTCACTGCCACCAATCCATTGCCAGCGGGAGTCCCCAGCTGAGGGTGCAGTGAAAGCAGAGACTTTATTCAGGTAAACAGTTTGCAAACTCAGGAGATAGGCAGCTTCTGGTGGAAACTTAAAGTGCCTACCCTAAGACAAAGGGAGTTCCAGTTATATAAAGTGCCCACCTTGATCTCACGTTTGCCCATTTTTATGTAAATAATGAATCCAAATTTGTATAGTTTGATTTGTTCAAATAACACTGTCCTGATTAGTCAGAATCAGCGAGTCCTGAGTGGTTCCTATGGAGATACTCCCATTGGTTGCTAACAATGCAAATGAGGACAGAGCTCATTGGACTGGATAGGTCTCAGTCCAGCCATTGTTAAATTATGGTTTTAGGAACTCCTTTATAGGGTTCTGCTCGGACTGCGTGAATGCAGTGCAGGAAGCTTAGCAGCCCAGCTGGTGGCTTTGCCCTGAAGAGGCAGGCCCTCTGCAAACAGAACGCTGTTAGACTCCAAAGTTGGGCCCAGGTAGCCAAAGCCATCCTCGCTGGCAGCTGTGTGCCTTCTGTAGGGTCCACGAGCCGTAGCATCAACACAGTGCAGTACAGGATAGGGCGGCAGCAAACGAAACAGCACAGACTCTAGGAAGAGGACCACACATATAAGAAAACAGTTTGTGATAGAATTGGCGGTTCACGTCAGGAATGATTTAAGTTTTTTAATGGTGCTGGGACAATTGGTTACATCTAAGGAAGAAAAGAAGTTGGATCCCTGCCTCATACCACATACAGATATTATTTAAAGATAGATTAAAGGCATTTGACATAATAAACACCAATAAACCATGGAAACACATACACAATCATTGTCTCCACACTCATGACTTCTAGCCTAGGTTACCAAAGGAAAACAGAGAACCCTCAGTCCCCTTAGCCAGTGCCTGCCCCTTCTGGTGACCCTCTCTAAGCCCAACTTACCCCAAAGGAGCAGAGCTGTTAAGAGCCACATGTTATCCCCAAGGTGATGGCACCAGTGACATCTGTAACACACAAGACATGGAAGAGAATCTGCTGAGGCAACTGGAGCCAAGATTAGGAAAGAGGAAGGAAATTGCCTCTTCTGATCATGCTCATCCTGTTCCTTTTCTGGAAAATACCTCCAGAATCCTCAAAGCATGCTCTCCCTTTTCTCATACTCCTCAGCCTGTCTCCCCCAGTGAGCAACTCTGGGTTTGAGGTTTATGAAATTCTAAGAATCCAAGGGAAGGGCTAATGTTTTATGACATTCTCTTCTGAATATTCCCCCTCTACCAACTATGTTTCTTTTGGGGCTAGAATATGGCAAATCTCCATTTTTAAAACTGGTCCAAAGCCTAGCTAATCCCTCCAAAACTGGACCAATTGAAACCAGATTATTCTCCATCAGCCTCCATGAGACTCGTGAGTAGTTACTCATCTATAAGAGCTCCTCTGATACACACTGGCCTCTGTTCCTCTGGGAATACATGCAAGGTCGGTTTCCCATGTTCATTTAAAAAGAAAAAAGCCAAATTTATGGTTTGAAAAACTCAGTGTCATAAAGATACAAATCCTCCTGAAAGACATGAATTTGGGGGTGTTTATCTTGCATGATATGTACTGTTTTGAAAATCGTTAATGAGTATTATTTTATATTTTATTTTTGTCATTTCAGGTGAGAACATAAATTCAATCTCTGCTACTCCATCGTTGCTGGAAATCTGTTCTGTTGTTAGTAATATTTTAGCCCTTAAGTGGTGGGTTCATAACTCTTCATTTGTTTATGTGAATCATAACCATATACGCATGTATTGTACATTCTTTCATTTGCATAAAATATTACATAACCCTTTTAAAGTTCCGAAAAAGAAATAAAGATTTTTTCCCCCTGGGGTAGAACATGGGCAAAAGAAGTAAGAAGAGTTTGTGGTCAACCTCCTGCTTTCTCTGCCTTCCTGACTCCTTCCTCTACCCCTATAGTCACAAACCATCTTGGCCACCTGTCTACTGCCATGTTACCGTGACTCTGAAGGTGTTTTCTGACACACCAAGATGGTGGAGGGAAGAGGCCCTAGCTTAGGGAAAAGGAAAGATCAGAACTTTCATACTGTAAGGTCCAAGAAGCCACTGTGGTCTCCTCTTATAGTTCGGGACTATATGAAGGCCTTTCAGAATAGTGCTGACTCACACTCAGA
>PVIA01009261.1:0-62857 GCA_004024845.1 Tonatia bakeri
TCATGGTGGATGATCTTTTTAATGTATTGTTGGATGCGGTTTGCCAGTATTTTGTTGAGGATTTTAGCATCAATGTTCATCAGAGATATTGGCCTGAAGTTTTCTTTCTTCATTGTGTCTTTATCTAGTTTTGGAATTAGGATGATGTTGGCCTCATAAAAAGAGTTTGGGAGTCTTCCATCTTTTTGGATTTTTTGGAGTAGTCTGTGCAGGATAGGGGTTATCTCTTCCTTAAATGCTTTGCAGAATTCTCCTGTGAAACCATCTGGTCCAGGGCTTTTGTGTGTTGGAGATTTTTAATTACTGCTTCAATTTCTTTTGCTGTTATTGGTTTGTTCAGGTTTTCTGCTTCTTTTTCATTGAGTTTTGGAAGATTATATTTTTCTAGGAATTTGTCCATTTCATCTAGGTTTTCAAATTTCTTGGCATACAGTTCTTCGTAGTAATTTCTTACAATTCTTTGTATTTCTGTGCTGTCAGTTGTAATCTCTCCTCTTTCATTTCTGATTGTGTTTATTTGGGTCTTCTCTCTTTCTTTCTTGATGAGTCTGCTTAAAGGCTTGTCAATTTTGTTTATCTTTTCAAAGAACCAGCTCCTGGATTCATTGATCCTTAGAATTGTGCTTTTAGTCTCTATGTCATTTAATTCTGCTCTGATTTTGGTTATTTCCTTCCTTCTACTTGCTCTGGGCTGTCTTTGTTGTTGTTTCTCTAGTTCTTGTAGACATGGAGTTAGGTTGTTTGTTTGAAA
Organism: Tonatia bakeri; assembly: GCA_004024845.1. NCBI lineage: Eukaryota > Metazoa > Chordata > Mammalia > Chiroptera > Phyllostomidae > Tonatia > Tonatia bakeri. The sequence continues at coordinate 752 of PVIA01009261.1, forward strand.
TATTTCTATCTATTTTAGGTATGCCTGTATCGCTATGAACTTCCCTCTCAATACTACCTTCACTGTGTCCCATAAGTTTTGGGTTGTTGTAAGTTCATTTTCATTTGTTTCCAGAAACCTTTTGATTTCTTCCCTAATTTCATCCTTGACCCATTCATTGTTTAATAGCATGCTATTTAATCTCCATGATTTTGAGTGTTTTGGGTTTATTTCCTTGGGGTTGGTTTCTAGTTCCATTCCCTTGTGATCTGAGAAAATGCTTGGTATGATTGATATACCGTAGTTTCAACAGAGATTTGGACTGGCTTTTAGCATACACTGTCTTTTAGATATGAGCATGTGTATCTCCACATAGTATAAAATCATAGATGAGAAGAACCTTGAGGCTTTCAACCTTGATGCTAAAATGTCTTCATTGGCATTTTTTTAAAAAGAACTTGGGTTTCTTCTAACACATGTACACATTTACTCATGTATATCCTCTATTCCTAAAGTACTGTTCTGTGCAATTCTCTCTTATAGCTTTGCACAAGAGCTTTAGTCTATTATACAGTTCTATGAAAATAAGCTGGGGAAAACTGAAGATACTTTTAAAATATTAGATAGTTCTTACAGCAAGGGATTTTCTGAATGTACTATTAGGTTCCTCAGCTACTCTTACATTTGCTTACTTACTTACTTACTAATAGTTCAATCTTTTACTGGAAAAGTTCACTAACAAACAATTCACAGTTTACAAGGCTGTATTCTGAACTTTTTTTTAAGTTCTTTTATTTTTTTATAAGTTTAGGACATTGTATTATTATTATTTTTACTTTTTTTAGAGAGAGGGGAAGGGAAGGAGAAAGAGAGGAAGAGAAACAGTATGTGTGGTTGCCTCTCACATGGCCCCCACTAGGGACTTGGCCTGCAACCCAGGCCTGTGCCCTGACTGGGAATCGAAGTGGTGACCCTTTGCTTCACAGCCTGCACTCAATCCACTGAGCTACACCATCCAGGGCTATTCTGAACTTTTTAATGTATTTATTTTATTGTTGTTCAGTTGCAGTTGCCCATCCTTTTCCCTATTGTTCTCCTTTGCCCCTTCCTTCCCCACTCCCACAGTCAGTCCCCACAGTATCCATGTCCATGAGTCCTCTGTTCATGTTCCTTGACTTGCCCCTTTCTTTTCTTTTCCCCATTATCCCCCTCCCCTCTGGTTACTGTCAGTTTTTTATTTCCATGTCTCTGATTCTATTTTGCTCATTTATTTGCTTTGTAAATTAGGTTCCACTTATAGTTGAGATCATATGGTATTTGTCTTTCACTGCCTGGCTTATTTCACTTAGCATAATGCTCTCCAGTTCCATCCATGCTGTCACGAAGGGTAGGAGTTCCTTCTTTCTTTCTGCTATGTAGTATTCCATTGTGTAAATGTACCACAGTTTTTTGATCCATTTATTGACTGATGGGCACTTAGGCTGTTTGTAGCACTTGGCTATTGTAAAAAGTGCTGCTATGAACATTGGGGTGCATAGGTTCTTTTGGATTGGTGATTCAGGATTCTTAGGGTATAATCCCAGCAGTGGGATAGCTAGATTGAAGGACAGTTCCATCTTTAGATTTTTGAGGAAATTCATTACTCTCTTCCACAGTCTGAATTCCCACCAACAGTGTGCTAGGGTTCTCTTTTCTCCACAATCTCACCAGCATTTGTTGTTTGTTGATTTATTAATGATAGCAATTCTCACTGGTGTGAAGTGGTATCTCATTGTGGTTTTAATTTGCATCTCTATAATGGCTAGTGACATCCAGCATTTTTTCACATGTCTATGGGTCCTCTGTATGTCCTCCTTGGAGAAATGTCTGTTTAGGTCCTTTGAATTTTTAAAATTATGTTATTTAAATTCAATGCTCTTTTCATAATTGTTTCTATTATTAACATATTAGTATCCATATTGTGAAGACATGTTATGCAATATTTTTCTTTATTTTTAATCTATCTACTACTTCTGTAGTTTCAGATTCTTCTAGTAGAAATGGAAAGAATGTTGAACTTGGAGTAAAAGCATCTGTGTATAGATGTTAACCCTTTTATTTTATATTATGTGACCTTGAGAAATAAGCTGAATGCTTCAGTGCCTTAGATTCAGTTTTGTCATCTCCACAATAAGAACATGAACACACACAGCTCACAGAGTTGTTGTGAAATTAAATAAGATAATAAGTAAAAGATTCACGAATATATTGGGTGCACAATAAACATTTGTTACTATTTGGTTGTGTGCTCTCATTGCCCTTAACATTGTTTCCAACCATATTCAACCATGGTTACAATATGTAACCATTGTCAAGTTACATACTCAGATAAGGTTGAACTGAGCTATAAATTCACAGAGGCATTCATATTTCCTTAAGGAACATAAGGAAATATAAATTCATCTTCAAAATTCTAACTATTCATGGATATAATAACTTCTTAGGATAATGGTAAAAGACAAAATTCCTCCAAAGGAGATGGTGTCCTTACGAGGGACAGGAAAAGGAAAGTCGCTACCCTGAAAATCATCCAACTGTTATCTGTTTACCAGCCTTCCCTCTTCTTTCCCCATCACAGCCCCCCTCACCTCTTTCCTTCTACCCCCCACTCCACCACTCATATTTTTTCTATGTCTGCAGCTCCTAGATTCCCACAGAGAGCCCCAGGAATTTTAAAATCCAAGGTCTCAGCAAATACTACAGCAAGTGCAGTCAGTCCATGGAACACCAGCATTATCATCACTCTGAAGCTTGTTAGATATGCTGAAACTCAGAGCCCACCCCAGATATAAGGCATCGGATCTGTAGTTCAACAAGATTCCCAAGTGATTCTTTTCACATTAAACTTTGAGAAGCACTAGTATAGTCAATAGTGCTCAACTCTGGTTGCACATTAGAATTATTTAAAGAACTATTACAAAATTATGTGTCCAATCCCTGCCCTCACAAAAGATTCTGATCTAATTGGTATGACATGGAGCCGAGCATTACTATTTTTTAAAAGCTTGCAGATGATTTTAGTGTGCTGCCATGTTTGAGAGTCTTTCTCCCACCCCAGTCACACTTTAACACAACAGTACTTTAAAAACTTCAGCTCCCTAATCAGTAAGCATTTATATACTCAAAGCATCTCTGTATTATTTCTTGCAACAGCATGTGAACATACAATTATCTCAAAAATTTAAAATTCAAGGTTAAAAAATTTAAATGCACATAGGCACACATTTTATTTTGTATGTTTACACAATAAAAACATGGCCTTAAAACACAGTCCACATATCTTCTGTTGACATTTATAAAAAAATAAATAAAAGTTGCATTATAGGACACAAAGGATTCCAAATGAAAAATGAAAACAACTCTTCTCCAACCAATCTATCTTCCCAAAGGTAATAACTACCAGTATTTATTTTTATTTTCTAGGAAAAACTCTTAACACCACACAGATAGACTCATTTTTATTTTCACAGACCAGAATCACACTATATATTGTGTTCTCCATATTGCCCTTTTCATGTAATCTATTTTAGAAATTCTTCCTCTTTAGTATACCTTATTCTTTTCAATAACATGTTTTTCAGTTCTCTGGATGAAGCCCTGGCTATATCCAAATCTTTCTGGGTATTGATTATTTTTCTATACCACAACATTAAATGAATATCCTCATACATAGAGCTTGGACACAATTTGGTGAGGTTACCTGTGAGGTGTATTTTAGTGGTGTCATTCCTAGAATAAAATGTGTGGGCAGTCTTAATTTACATGTGTGTCACCAGACTGACACTGATGAGGTACACACCTACTCTCTCAGTTTGTCCTCACCAGGTCAAGATATTATCAAACTTTGAAATTTCTGTCAACATGATATATAAAAAAACAAGATCCTATCATTGTTTTAATGTATTGCATTTCTTCATGTATGAAAAAAGTCCAACATCTTTTTTTATGTTTATTGGTTGTCTTCTCTTTTCGTTAACTATATCCCTTTCTGAATTTTATATTCAACTTAGATTAATTAAGTTCAGAAATCATATGTTTAGGAGCAATGCTTGTTTTCCTTGGCTGTTATATTAGAAACGAACACTAGAGGAAAGAACAGGACAGAGAAAGAGGCCATTGGCAGGTACCACCTCAGCGTAATAGGAGCGTGTAGAAGATTCCATGATTCACAAAGGTAGTTCTTTCAGCTCTCTGAAAATTGGTTGATTATGAGCAATGTGTGAAGCACAAGCTAGAGAAAGTCTGCTAGGGGACGGAAGGGGTTTATGGGGCTGGCCAAATCCAAGGTTATTATCTTTAAACCAACGATTTACCATCAGTTCCTAAATCACACTAGATATGAGACAGCCTTCTAGCCATCATGGTCATCCTCCTGAGAAAATGGCAAGCATGCTTAAGAGAAAGCTCAGGGATGGGGGGAAAACGCCTAATTAGAAGTTGAGATTTCCAAGACAAAGCCAAAGAAATATGACTAGTGCCAAAACTTACTCAGACAGATCTAAGTTGAGGATTTCATTCCCCTTTCAGCAATACTGGCAAGTGCTGCCTTTATCTCTAACAGCTGCCCAAGGAGAAGAGTACAGGTGACTCTATTAAAAAAATATTTCCATTCCCTACCCACCCAGCCCCGAAATCCAGAATGGATTATTGGATATTAGTAAGGACTGCTTCCTCCACATAAGGTTCATGACTTAACTGAAGAAAAAGTAAGGAAACTACCAGTTCAAATGTAAACACAATCTTTTCTTAAAAGTATATATGTACAGAGAAGTAATTATAAAGATAGAAAAAATCCAAGCACAAAGAGGTTGACTTAATAATAAAGCCACTGTCATTGAGGAAGCAGAAGGATTCCAAGTAGAACATGTTGTCCATTCTAAATGTATTTGCTAACTCAGTTCCTATTGCCTGGATATCTAAATCCCATGGGGGAACAATATATGAAAGATGAAAGACCTAGTTTATTAAAATCCCTATAGATAATTAGGACACATGTTGCATTCCTTTTTAGACCTAAAATGTTATTTTCGAAAGGAGAGAAAGCTTTTGTTTTCTCTCCCTCACTCCTTTTGGGGACAGGGGTTGCTCCAAAGTATCTAAAGCTCTTTATCACCCTGATCTTGTCACAGTAACAGAGGCATCCAGGAAAGACTTGAGGTGCAGCAGGCAGGAGGCAGTGACTATAGTGTCCTTCCAGAAGAGGTGGCATACTGTGGAAGTTCAGAGCCAGAAGAAAATCAATAAAAAATGAGGTGGTATTCAGCATTAGTATGGCGCCAGGGGGGATGCAGTTCACCTGTGAGCATAGGTGGGTAAGATCACAAATTAACATGGCTTCATGGGCAGAGGCAGGACCATTGGAGTCCAGGCAAGTGAGGAAGCAAGGAAAGGGACAGATTCCATGTGACAGCAGGCCAGACTTGGTGATAAATACACCTGATGTATATAAGTCTAGGAGGCTACAGAAATGACAATGGAACAAAGGGAAGGTGGGATTCTGCACTACCAGGTAGAACTTGAACTAGTGAAATAAAACCTATTACTTATTGCCATATTACCATGGTGTACTAAGGAAATACATGTATATGTGCTTATTTGTAACCAGAATGTGTAACAATATTTAAAAAATATGACTCATATTATAAAATACTTGTAGCCATTTAAAATAACGTTCTTAGGGACTACCGGTCAAGATGGTGATATAGGCAGACATGGCTCATCCCTTCACACAACCACATCAAAGTTACAACTAAACCTAGAACAACTGTCATTCAGGAACGTCAGAAATCCAGTTGAATGGAAGTCTGACAACTACAGAATTGAAGAAACCACATTCATCCAGACTGGTAGGAGGGCTGGCTCCACATCCTTGTGGATAAAAATTCGGGAGGGATATCTTGGGAGCGAGGAGTCCCAGACCCATCCCAGGCCCTCCAGCCCAGGATTCCTGTACCAGGAAGATAAATCCCCACAACTTCTGGCTGTGAAAACCAGCAGGAATTGAGTTGGTAATCTCTACAATTAGAATGTGAGTAAGTTAGATATAATTTCAATTGTTTGATTAATCCTTTATTGGCAACAGGAATTACACTGGATGATATTTAATGGGATCCTGAAAAAAACATTTATTGAATAAATGTACAATTAACCAACATCAAATCTTCAACAAATACCTCCCTGCTTAATATTCTGATAAAATTTCTACTTTCTATGAGTGTGAAGGGAGAGGAAATCAAAGTGATGGTTTACCCTCTTAAAATTCAGAACCTTTTCCTTATTGCCTGGTGTAGTAGGTGACATAAACTAGGGGGTAGCTATTCTTAGTTAGACCTTTATTTGCATCTGAATCACCTTTTCTTCTCCCTCAGAAAATCTCAGTCATTAGGGTTGGTGTCTGGCTGGGGCCTCTGCATTTTAAAAGGAAATCCTAATATACCCAGCAATCTAAGAACCAGTTCTGAGGTGTGCCTTTCACATTTTCTATTCGTTTTACAATGTTTTAGAGGTCTTAAATGAAAATAAAATGCTGCTCCATTTTTTCTAGCATATTTTACTCTATCCTCTTGAACTATCATATTGTCTACATTCTTTGTCTTTGAAGTCAATAAATTCTTGTCTTGATACTCTTAAAAAATCTCCCTTAACACATCCTTCCATCCACTTTAAATCACATCCTTTGAAGTCTTCTCAGGTCCTATATTAGACTGAGCCATCCCTCTAGTGACATCAGCCAGGGGCTGAAACCTCTCTCAGATGACCCTCTAGGACTCTGCTGCTCATGAGCAGAGGCAATGGCACACAGCATTCCTCAAGAAGATTTCGATTTCAGAATAAGCTGAGCACTCAAAGGGTCTGACTGAAAGGGAACCTGCAACATACAATATCTTCAATGGCATGTTTCTCCGCATAAGCGAGATCTTAATTAATTTCTAAAAGTCACGGAGGAGTACTTGATTTAATACAACAACATAATGCCCTAAGGGAAAGTACTTTCAGAAATAAAAACAACAGTATTCTACTTTGACTATCTCTGTGGACCTAAAAGATTTTAAAAGAAGCTCTAATAAGTTTTTTGTAATTTAACCTTTGTGGCAATGAATGATTTGGAATTTTGCTATCACTCATTACAGTACTACAGACTACTTAATAAATGTGGTATGCAAAAGTAGTTCTCATATTTCACTCAGAAGAATTGATGCTTTTCTTTACCATGGAAGAAAAGACATTAAGGAATGAACTATTCTTATTGCCAAAGAACATTCAGATGTTATCTGTGTTTTGCTATGAGTTTGTGCATTGTGTGCTTGTTAATATACAAATGCCAAGTATCAACACCAACTCTTTATAATAGTACAGCTGTCTTCCTAAGGCCAAGAGAATATCATATTTGCATTAAAAATACCTTTGGATTAAAGTCCATGTGCTGCTTTCTAAGAAAAGCATATAATTAACATTGGTTTGAATGGGACTGGAAACCTGTAACCTGGTTTGAAAAGAATTAAGAAGACCATCTGCTTTCTGATGATTCACTGTTATAAATGGAAAAAGTTCTGGCTCATTCTCTTAAAAATACAAACCCCTGATGTCAGGCTCAGTGCTAGCCACTGGTTTCTCACCTGGCACCTCAGGAATCCTAGGCATAATCCAGGAGCATACTATACAAAAGTTTCTCACACAATAAAAATATTAGGAACACCACTTAACAAGTGTTCATGTGCCTAGCACTGTGCTAGGTGTGATTTGTACAAGCTAAATTAACCTGTACCATGCAAAACAGACATTTTATTATTCTCATTTTATTAATAGAAAACAAATACTCAGAGAACTAAATAGTTTGCCTAAAGTCAAGAGTTGGAAAACAGGGACGCCTGGATGCAATCTTGATATAACTCCAGTTTCTAAGCTCCTGACCTCTGTGCACAAAGATGAGTTCAAGCATTGATGTGGAACAGCGCGATACAGTCCCCTAATTGCATGCAGTGAACCTGTCTTCTCACTAAAATGTGAGTATAGCCATGGTCCTTGTCTAAGTTATTTTTCTATTTAAAATTTAGACTATTATCCTTTAGCTAATTTTGGTAATAAAACATATATGTCTGCTGCCTAACTCTGAAATTTCTTAAGACATTAAATGTATTGGCAATTTAAAAAATAACCCATTCCCTTACTGAAGAAAAGCAGACATCTTTTCTCCACAGATAGCCACCCAGTATCCTTGAGCATTTTTTCTTAGATAAACCACTGAAGAAAGACTGCTGTAAAAATGCAATGAAGCCATACATGCAAAAGGTAAATCATGGTGCCTGGCAGACAGGTGTTCTGTGAGTGCCACTGCACACCACACTAAAACCTCCCTCTTCACAGACTGGTCTAGAAAGTCCTTAGCTTCTCCAACCCTATGGCATGTCTTGCTTGAGTTATTTCTGAGCAAAAAGAACATAGATATCGAGATTCTCCATACCAGTTTTATTATCTTCTTTTTAGAGAGGGAAAGGGAGGGAGAAAGAAAGGGAGAGAAACATCAATATGTAGTTGCCTCTCACTTGTCCCCCACTGGGGACCTGGCCTGAAACCCAGGCATGTACCCTGACCAGGAATCCAACCAGCAACCCTTTGGTTTGCAGCCTGGCACTAAATCCACTGAGCCACACCAGCCAGGGTGAAAAGCAGAGAAATATGCTCTTAGTACCTACCAGGAAACTCTGGAACTGTCCCTCAACATTACTTAAATGATCAAACTAAATTTTTCTTTTTACTGCCAGAGTTACTTTGCAATAAAAGTGTAAGTAAAAAGATCCCCAAATCTTGGTCATTTTGTTGCCAAATATTCAAGTCCCTGTAATAGTGTTAAAACAAATGTTAAATAATACTTAAATTCCAAAGAAATTATCATTTCCTGGCATTCTCTACTTAAATCCCAGTATGAACTCATACCTAGAATGAAGTTATCATTTGTGTGTACATTCCAAAAAGTCATGAAGGTAAAGAAAATACAATTTTGTGTTTTTAGTAGTCACTGGTAAATAATTTTATAGTTCTATCTTGAGAAACAAATACATCCAGAACATTTGGAATAAGATCCAAATTTCCAAGAAATTCCATGAGATATACATAATTCCTGTTTTGGGATAAGAAATCTGAGACCTTGAGAATTAATTGTCAAAGGACACAAAGCAAATACTGCCAATGCTCTGTGCTCCTCTACCTGGGCTTCTCAGGCAACAAGAAGGCTGAGAAACTGGTAAGGGCTCCCAATAGAAGAAGCTCATGCAGGCTCAGCATCCCAGGTGTTAGGCTTCCTTCCCCAGAGAATTAGCATATTGCACTGGTCTCAAAGCCTTAAGATACTGGGCTGTGAGCATCCCAGATGACTATTATAAAGAGCTAGTACCCCAAATCCAAATGACCAGTTTATTCTTCCTTGATAAGGCCACTTTCTCATGTTTATCCTTTAAAAGGAAGACCTACAACTTTGTCAATGGAAGCCTTGGATGTAGTGTGCCACTGTGTGCATTGGTGAGAGGTTGGCAGACTATATGTATCTCTGTGTTGCTGATATTGCATTGTGATATTTCTTTTTAACCAATAAAGCCTATTCCTTATCTCCTACCACATACTGATGTGAAATTCATTGCAATTCTTTGCCTGACAAGGAATAGCCTTAAAGGAGTCCACTCAGTACCAGGCTGCCTTTCGACCTTGAATGGGCAGGTTATTAGAAGTTGTTTTAAACTTTCAGTAGAAGAAAGAATGCCTAAATTGATTATGAGCAAAAGAAGAATCCCCCATTTTCAGAAACATAGTCACTATGCCTCTGGCATAAGACTGTGAAAATACTCCACTCTTACCTCCTCTACTTTACTTTTCACCGTAAGCTAAAACATATACACACATAATAATATCGATTATTTTTGTCTATTTTAATCTACTACAAATAAGTTATCTTTTAAGGAATTTTAATGATTATCATATTTACTCTTCAGGGAATCACCAGAATCTTCTCCTGGTCCATCTCTCATCTTATTGCTATTTTATTCTTCCTTGTACTTAACTTTAAGTTGCCTTCCTTTCCTGCCTGGGTTGCTCAGATCTTAATGGTTTATATACTTCCAGAGCTTGGAAAGGTATTAAATTATCAGCCTTCCTTATTTATTGAACAAATATTTATTGAGAGAGTCTATAATATATCAGCACTGTGATAGTTGCTGGGAAAATATTTGAAGTAAAACCAACATAGTCCCTGAACTCCTGGAACTGACAGTCTGCTGGAGGAGAGAGATAATGACCAATAAACAAGTATTTTATAAAACACTGAATTATACAATTCTCTATGAAAAAATAAAGAGAGGTAATAGAGAGTAAAAAGTGAAAAAAAAATCATTTCAACCTGGCTGCCTCTCCATCTCCTCTCTGTCTCACTTTTGGGGACCTCTAATCAGATCCTCTCCGGCCGTGTCACTCCTTGCCAGTACCTGCACCTCCCATCCTGCTTCTCCCCCTCCACAGGCTTATTTCTGTCTCCTAACACCTTCCAAAAATATGCTTCATATTAATTCATCCAATTAATTTTAATGGAACTGAAATTATTTTCAAGAAATTACATGTTGTCATATCGGCAACAATTCACAAAGGACAGGAATTTGATTTGTGAAATGTCATGGTACAATCACTGGACCTCTAAGCTTATAAAGCTTTAAAAAATTCACATGCACAATTCCATCTGGACAGAGAACTATCAGCCAAACAGAGCCAGATTTACACATCCTCTTTAGGAATGGAACTGAAAAAAAGTAATTTCAAATATTTAAACTCAGCACTATTATTAAAACTCGAAGTCAGCAAGTGCAATTAGAGTGCACTAATGCCCTTCAGCGTAGCTTTAACTTACATTAATAACAAGTGTTCTCATTGTTTGTAGATGGACTTTATAGAAACGGCCTTGCAAGATTTTTGCTTACCTACTCTGACAGTTGGAAGCAGCATAATTTTTTATGAAGCATCCTTTATGCAAACTATATCCATTCCCCAAATGTTCCCTATAATTAAGTAAGGCAAGAGGGTAAGACAGAATAAATTAAAGAAAATCCAGGCATGCAAATATTATAGAAGGAATTGATTAAAAACCACATGGAATTTGGCCAGAAAAAGGATGGGAAAAACTAGTAAGTATATTCAAGAGCAAGAAAAATAACTTCAGATGACATTTGGAGGAAATTGCATGTTGAAAGTGATAGAGAGTAGCTGAAACTGACATTATTATAAAGGAGAAATAGACTATTTTACCAGAAACGGAATAAACAGAATTTAGAGTTAAACGTGACTTCAAAGTTAGGTAAGTCTGTAGTTAAATATAGAACAGGATTTTCTTCTAAAAAATTACCAGAAGTTACATTCAGCAAAGATGTAGTTGTAATATATCTGATAGAATTTTAATAAAGTAGGTTTTTAGGTCTCCTGTGATATATTTAACTTCATTTCAGAGATGTAATCACATTAATGAAATAAGAAAGAATACATTGGACTACTAAACACGTCTGGGTAAAGTCAAATGGTCCTACAATAATGCTACACATTCTACTAAGATAATTAAGGAATTTGGTCTGTGGGATATTAGATCATCTGGCTAACTGTGGTTTTGATATGATCCTTTCTATATCAAGCCTAGGTAAAAAATTTATTTTAAATGTCAAGTATTGAATAAATTCATGGCCTAGTGGTGATGTTCAAGTAAATAACTAATTATAGCACAGAGTGATAAAAGGCACAAGAGACTTTTGCAAATTTGTTGGAGAGCAGAGAATTCCTAACTTAGCCTGGGAGGAGTGGGGGGAGATTGTATAATTGGTATTATACTCACAACAATTCTTTAAAAATGACCAAAAATAGCCCTGGCTGGTGTAGCTCAGTGGGTTGGGTGTCATCCCACAAAGCAAAAGTCACAGGTTTGATTCCTGGTCATAGGTTCAATTCCCGGTCACAGGTTTGATTCCCAGTCACAGCACATGTTTGGGTCTTGGGCCAGGTTCCCTGCTGCAGTCGTGCAAGAGACAACCTATTGATGTTTCTCTCACACATTGGTGTTTCTCTCTTTCTCCCTCCCTCTCTTCCTTTTCTCTAAAAATAAATAAATAAAATCTTTTTAAAAATGACCAAGAATATAAAGCTGACAAGGACATTTTTTGACATAAGGGGGAGAATGTGAGCATGTGAGCATGTGCAAAGACACAGAGGTGATTATTGCCCAACCACCATCTGATATTTGGCAATACTTGAGCATGAGGAGAGTTGGTGAAAGAGCAGGAGTGAGACTGGAAGGCATGTAGTGGTCAGATGTGGAGTGGTCTTGCTTCAGGAAGACAGGACAAGTTCTATGGACCAAGTAAGACCCCAGGCTGGAACAGACTGGGTGAGGTCTATGCTGAACTAGAGATGCCGGATTTTTTCCAAAGGATGTGTCCCCTAACCAGTTCCAGCTGTATATTGCATTATGTGACTGCAATGTTTTGTATAAAATACTGCTGTTTAAATGAGGAAGTTAATGTGAGTTTTTAGAAGTTAGAGTTAGGCCCAAACAAACACTTCCATGGGCAAATCCTAGTTCAATGGGCTTTCATTTTGTAGCTTCTGCTGTAATGTGTGTAAGAATAATACATACATTAAATTAATCCTAACCCATGTTATATATAGTCTTCTAGATCTACAAGCCAGTCTTGTAATTCTGTGCTAATGCATCAATATATTGCAATTTCTTTTTTGTTAAAGTGAAGAAAATGTTTGAGTTACATGAGTTTCAATTAACCAGTGTAAGTGTATGTTGTTAAATTTTATCTTAGAGGACAAGTGTATCTACATTTATATATGTAACAGAATCTTACAGAATGTTCATTAAATATTTAGATTCTTGGCATTAAGTCAAACCAATAATATTAGAATTCCAAGACTCAGGAATCCGCCTTTTCAGCAAGCTCTCCAGATTTTTCTGATACAATGGTCTCATAACCACACATTGAAAATATCTTATCTAAAGAATGCTCAGGGTTTGTTTTGGGTTTTTTATGCTGATTCCCTTCACCTTTTTCACCCAGCCCCACAACTCCTCTCTCCTCTGACAGCTGTCAGTGAACACAAAATACAATATACAAATGATATATTCTAGAATTGTACACCTGAAATCTATATGTTTATTAACCAATGTCACCCCAATAAATTCAATAAAAAATAAAAAATAATGCCCAGTGTGAATGAAAATATTCATCCTTTTTCCACTGCATATCCTGAACATGGCCAGAAGCAAAGACTGATTAAGTCCTGGAGGCTGAGATAACCAGACTTTACAATTAGACATACCTGATGGTGGAGAACCTCAGTCTGTCTTGCCGAGTCTCCTTCTGTAGATCAGAACCATTCATCGAGTGCGGAAACCTGTAAGCAACCTAGAGTCAGGCACTTCAGCATGTCCAGCATCACGATCTAGGTCTGGTTTACAAGCTACCTATTTTTTTTAAAGATTTTATTTATTTATTTTTAGAGAGGAAAGAGAAAGAGAGAGAGAGAAACATCAATGTGCAGTTCCTGGGGGCCGTGGCCTGCAACCCAGGCATGTGCCCTGACTGGGAATCGAACCTGTGATGCTTTGGTTCACAGCCCACACTCAATCCACTGAGCTACACCAGCCAGGGTTTACAAGCTACCTATTTTAACTTCTAGCCAGTGTGCTCACAATTACAAAAACAAGTTTTAAAAAATCCTACCACATTGCATTTCTTATTATTCTATGGTCTTATAGAACTTTTTCATATGTGAATGCCTTTGTACCACCTGGGTCCACTGTCTGAAAAGCCCTTTCCCCTATTCAATTCTTCACCTCACAAATACCCATCCATCCCTACTTGAACCAAATGCTGCCTCCTCACTGGTAAAGCTCTCCCATGAGCCAAGGTGATTCACTGTCTTAATCTTTAGTTCCCAGAGCAATTTGTTCAGATAGTTCTAACAACAATGTTTCCTTTCATATTTATTTTATCTTTCTTATTAGACCACTTGATCTATTGAGAAAATTCAGCTAAATAGTGCATTTAGTAGCCTTTTACTGACACCACTGACACCAGGTAATGGACTCAACTTTAAACATAGTTGTACAACGTCTGCCAACACAGAGGCCACTGGAACAGTTAAGCCACAGACAATCAACCCAGCCCAACCATGGCTGAGCTAATTAATGGTTTAAAGTCTTTAATTAAATGGAAGTCTACTTAGAAATTTTCTTTTTTAAAAATATATTTTATTGATTATACTATTATAGTTGTCCCATTTTCCCCCCATTATTCCCCTCTGCCCTGCACCCCCACTCCCACTCAAATTCCCCTACCTTAGTTCATGTCCATGAGTCATACATATAAGTTCTTCAGCTTCTCCATTTCCTATACTGATTTTAGCCTCCCCCTGTCTATTTTGTATACCAATTAGCTTCTTATTCCCTGTACCTTTTCCTCCATCCTCCTCACTCCTCTCTCCTACTGATAACCCTCCATGTGGTCTCCATTTCTGTGATTCTGTTCCTGTTCTAGCTGTTTGCTTATTTTGTTTGTTTGTTTGTTTTTTAGGTTCACTTATTGATAGTTTTGAGTTCATTGTCATTTTACAGGTCATATTTTTTATCTTCTTCTTTTTCTTAGATAAATCCCCTTACATTTCATATAATAAGGGCTTGGTGATGAAGAACTCCTTTAACTTGACCTTATCTGGGAAGCACTTTATCTTCCCTCCCACTCTAAGTGATTGCTAGTGTAATCTTGGATGTATGTCCTTACCTTTCATGATTTCGAATATTTCTTTCCAGCCCCTTCTTCCCTTCAAGGTTTCTTTTGAGAAATCAGCTAGTAGTCTTATGGGAACTCCTTTGTAGGTAACTCTCTCCTTTTCTCTTGCTGCTTTTAAGATTCTCTCCTTATCTTTAATCTTGGGTTATGTAATTATCATGTGCCTTGGTGTGTGCTTCCTTGGGTTCAACACCTTTGGGACTCTCTGAGCTTCCTGGACTTCCTGGAAGCCTATTTCTTTTGCCAGATTGGGGAAAGTTCTCCTTCATTGCTTTTCAAATAAGTTTTCCATTTCTTGCTCTTCCTATTCTCCTTCTGGTACCCCTATAATTCAGATGTTGGAATGTTTAAAGATGTCCCGGAGGTTCCTAAGCCTTTCCTCATTTTTTTGAATTCTCATTTCTTCATTCTGTTCTGGTTGAATGCTTATTTCTTCCTTCTCTTCCAAATCATTGATTTGAGTCCCAGTTTCCTTTCCCTCACTGTTGGTTCCCTGTACATTTCTTTTCATTTCATTTTGCATAGCCTTAAATTTTTCCTCCATTTTGTGATGATACTCAACCATTTCTGTGAGTATCCTGATTACCTGTGTTTTGAACTTTGCATCTGATGGGTTGACTATCTTTTCATCACTTAGTTCTATTTTTGGAGCTTTGATAGGTTCTTTCATTTGGACTATATATATATTTTTTTGTTGGTGCACCTGTTATTTAGTAAGGGGCAGAGCCTTAGGTATTCACCAGGGTGGGGCAACCCAAGCTCACTGCATTGTGATGCTGTATGTGGGGGAGGAGTCTGAGAGGGAACAGCGTAGCTTGTTTGGCTCTCTGTCAGCTTTCAGTCACTTTCCCCGCTACCCACAAGCAACTTGGACCCTTCTGGTGCTGATTCTCAAGTGGGTGGGTTTGGTACTTTTTGGACCCTGTGGGTCTCTCCATCAAACTCTCCTGTGAGACTAGGAGTTTCTCCCACTGCTGCCTCAGCTCCTATAGGTTTTTATAGTCAGAGGTTTTGAGGCTTTTTTCCCCCCGCACTGGAATCCTGGGTTGCACAGTTTGTCTCACTTCCCAGTTGTTCTTTCTGGTTTATTGGACACAAATGCAGTACCACCCAGTTCACCAGCTGCCTCCTTGCCACAAGTCCTCTCCACCCAGCTGCCCATCTCTGCCCCCGCTACCATTCTGGATGAATGTTTCTTTAACTCCTTGGTTGTCAGACTTCCATACAGTTCGATTTTCTGGCAGATCTGGTTGTATTTTATTTTTAAATTTCTTATTGTCCTTTTTTTGGTTGTATGAGGAGGCAAAGTATATCTATCTGTGCCTCCATCTTGGCTAGACGTTTTCTACTAAGAAATTTTAAATCAACTCAATTACTAGATATTACATTTTGTATTCCATTGTCCTAATTTGTGAGATCTGCTTCACTGTAACATCTAGATTTTTTGAAATGTAGAAATTTCCTTACCAGACAGTTATTGTACCAGTAAAGAACCTGATCTTTATTAAAATTCATTTAATAAATCAGAGAGATAAAGCAGGTAATACCATAGAGAACATGGATTTTGGAGTCAGATAAGCCTAGGTTCAAACCCTAACTCTCCCACTGTGTGATTTCAAGTTACATTATTGTTCTGCACCTCTATTACTTCACCTATAAAATGGAAATTGTTTCACAGGGCAAAGAGCTAATTAGATAATTAAATATATGAGAATGTACCCGGCATATTGGCTAACTCATAATAATCACTCACAAATGTGTTACTGCTGTTATAACAAACACTTGCACCAGGGACAAGTCTGTTCTGTTACAAAGCTTGGAAGAGCTGAAGCACCAAGACAAGCAGTTAGGTGACTGATCCCAGCTTTACATCAACAACTGCAGCTGAAGAATTAACTGGCATGCTAGGATGTGTGATATCAACATGTTCTTCATAAACTAGAAGAATTTTTAAACCAGACCTCATCTATGCACTTTAAAGATATGTCTGCTTTACAGATTTTTTAAAATCTGTGTTTAAGAAAATTTGGGCATGTAAACTCACATACTAATCAACAGATGGTCATAATCAGCACATGCTGACCTTGAGAGAGCACAGATATCAGAGAAGAGACAAGAAGTGGGCTCTAGCAGGGCCTTGGAGTCCCCCCATAGCCTGTTGAGCTTACAGGGCCTAGAAGCTGGCCCTTGATTTTGTTTTTCTTTTTTCTTTTAAATGGCTTTATAGAGGTATAACTGGCACACAAGAAACTGCAAATATTTGAGGCAAACAACTTGATAAGTTTTGACATATGTTACAACTATATCCACCAGCTCCAAAAGTTTCCTCCTTTTTAGTTCCAGGCATTTGAATTTGTCCGTGTGCCAGGAATTAATAGTCTCTTAGGGACTGGTGTATAACAAAATTCTCAAGCAGTAGAAGGTAAAGCAGACACTAGCAGATTTGTTTATTTGCAGTGGAAGAATAAACACTTCCAACAAACAAACGGTACTCTTTTCCTGATATTAGGTACCAGATACATCAGTAGTTTGGAAAGGGACCTGTCATCAGACAGAAGATTGCTCAGTAAGAAAGAATCAGTAAAGCAACTGGACACTCTTGTGGAATATTGCAACAGAGATATAGAGAAGCAGTGGTGTCTCCCCATCCCCCAATCGGGCTCACTTTCCTAGTGGTCAGATTTTGTGCTTTTTTGGATAAAGTTTCTGTCTTGAGGAAAATTCTCCTATTCTAAACTCAGGCCGGTAAGATTCTTCTTTTGTTCACAGGAACAGCACACTGCAGAAGGTTCAGTGACAATTTTCTCTTGTTGTGACCACTTAATAAGGCTTGGACACTGTTCATTTCTCAGTCATTTGTCTTTGTCCTTGTTTGTAAACCGTATGGTTATGCTGGCAGATGATTAAACTCTTGGATATTATATTCTGAGTCCTATGAGACCCCAACCAAGAGGATTATTTACCTACAGGCATTGAAGTCACCTTGTCATGTCTCCTACAGAAATGGAAGCAGCAATACTCACTAGACCTGCTAAAACATATAAAACATTTTATATGTCTAGCAACTTTAACTTGTGGCTTTATAGTGAAGGCTGCAGTCATTTCTCATACTTGGTGTTATGGGCAGTCTCCTCTTCACCTTTGGTAGATGATTTACAGAAATATTTAAATGTGTTTCAGCAAGTTAAACATGTCAGCATGTGTCAAAACACTTATTATAATGAGAGTCTATGACCTTAGCACAAACATGATGTCAATATCAAAAGACCTCTTGGTATAATTGATGTCCTCCCTGAACTGAGTCTCTTTGAAATGACTTTTTACCAAGCTCTTAAACAAGTTAACAGCTGAACATATTTCCTACTCAAAACTTTCCTGGCATTAATTTTCATGTAATTAAAGAATTTTAAGGACAAGAAATTATTTGATCTTTGTTACATTGGGAAGTATTTTGTTTCTAATAAGAGCCTAAGGAAAGAGGCTTTTTATCTCGATTTAATTTTTTTATCAAAATATAAGAAAAATTGTTATTTCTGAAGAATGAGTAATGTTCTGAGAGGAAGGTGCACCATAAATCTGGATGCTTGGTTCGTAGTAGAAGCTCAAGCAATGGTATCTGACAGCTTTAAACTTGTCATTATGAAGTAAAGTCTCGATTACAGAAGACTTTTCATTGCTTTTGATTTGAGATTACTACTTTTTGGACATTTCTCCTTCATTTTCAAATTAATATATGGCTACTGAGCACTGGCTAAGGGAGCAAATATCATGTACTAGTTAAGAATGTTATGTTAGGCATTGTGATGAATTAATAAGAAGTGAGGGTTGCAGAGATTTAAACTTATTCAATAATACACAATTATTGTGTATTCTTCTGGCTTGTTGATTTACAAATTTGTAAGGCTGATTTGATTTGATTTTGTAAGTTCATACTTCAATTATGTGTGCCAATTTCTAAATTATTTGTTCTTAAAAATATTAAAATCAACAGTAAAAACATCTGACTTGTACTCTCCAGTGACTTGCCTGAAAATCACTTGTCAAATAAATTGTTGAATCTTCAAAGAGTTTTTAATAGGGTCTCCAGTTCCAAAACTACTGGGTTAACTATTTTTGTCTGTTCCACGAATATATATTTATGTTGTCTCAATTTTGGAAACACATTGTGAATGAATACAAACTAACTGCCACCTTTAGTCTGTGTGACTCCTTGAAGACTTGGACTGTATCTTGTATTAGTATGTAGACCTCCATTTTGCACTAGGTCTGACTACAAGGGTTTTCACTGCTATTTTTTGAAATACATGTTTTGTCTGAGTTCCTCTCCCACGTCTTCATTTATGTTCTCTTACAATAGTGGATCTCACAATTACTCCATTGGCAGAGCACCTGATAAACTCTGTGTTCTGTGAAAGGATATGGTCAACCTGACATACAAATTAGGAAGATTTTTTTTTAATTTCTTAAAAAATATTTTATTTATTTATTTATTTTTAGAGAGAGGGGAAGGGGAGAGAGAGGGAGAGAAACATCAATGTGGAGTTGCCTCTTGTGTGCCCCTCACTGGGGACCTGGCCTGCAACCTAGGCATGTGCCCTAACTGGGAATCGAACTGGTGACCTTTTGGTTTGCAGGCTGGCGCTCAATCTACTGAGCCACACCAGCCAGGGTCAAATTAGGAAGATTTTTTTCTGCTGAAATATGATTTTACTGCATGACTAAATTATATAATTATAATCAGGAATATATTTGTTTCATGGAGTAAAAAGCCACTGGATGAAGCAAAATTGAGTTTTGAAAATAAATTTAAGCCAGTGGAAGAAGAATTAGTATTTAAATAATATTAATTGAGAATGCTGATGGATAGAAGACTTAATAAGCACATTAAGGTTAATAGAGGATGTTCAAGTGTTGACCTTCTTTGGGGAAGAGGACACTAATAATGAAGAGAGCCATACTCAGCAAATATGTTCAGATATATCCAGGAGGCATTCTCCAAGTGTTCTGTCCACCATTAACTGCCTGAGCTATAAACATGGCCAGCAAAATGGTCAAAATGTTTGAGAGAAGAGGCAATGGCAAGAATACAAGAATTACTCACATGCTGGCACAGAATCTCCACCATCCACTTGCAGAGTTTCTCGCACTTGTCCTGGGTTTTGGCCATGTTCACAGTGGATATTCAGGTCATTCTTCATGCTACTTTAATATACTTGTATGTATCTGGGTTGTTAAATAAGCTTAACTGCATGGGGTCATTCTTCTAAAGACAGAAATCAAGCTTTGCTGAAAACTGAGCCTTCACAGGGGAAGTGTTCAAACGTGGTTGACTAATGCACTGGCTAGAACACTCCTTCACTAACAGCCTATTTTCAAGCATTCTTCCTCATGGTCAGTTTGGTTGCTACAAGCAAAGAGAATACAAAATGATGTTACTAGGAGCACCTTGCTTTGCCTATGAAGTAAGCAGCTAGTTTGACTCTCAGGACAAAAAAAATTAATTAATTAAAAAATAAAAACAATTAGGTCCATTTGGCTAAAAGACCTTAGAATATCTGTTATAGAAAACTTAGTCATTCATTGCTTAATAAGGCTCGGCTTTTGTTTAAAATGTGTGGTTTGAGTACTAATATTTTGATAAACTATAAATTTCTCCTATCCTTTCCTACCTTCATGCCCCTCATATTTTCTACTGATTCAGTGTTTCCTAGTCATGTACCAGATATAATCTCAGCATCATTATATGAAAAAAAATAGTAATTAGGAAGAGATAAAGGAAGGCAGGGAGGGAGAGAGGGAGGAAGGGAAGAAAGGGAAGTGAAAGAAACATAATTATAATTTCTTTTTAACATAAATACCCTGTAATACATTTTATACATTTCTACACAGGGGAATGTTGGCAATCTTATGAAATTAACTCCAAACACATATATACCCAAAAAGGAAACCAATCAGAAGATACCTATAGTGCCCTCTTGGGAACTAGTTTTAAAGCCTTCTGTTAAGAGTTGAATTGTATTCCCCAAATACACATAGTTATGTCAAAGCCCTGACCCCTGTATTTCACAATGTGACATTTGGAAACAGGGTAAAAATGAGGTGATTCTGGAGTACAGTGGGCCCCTAATCCAACAAGACTGGTGTCAGTATAAAAAGGGAAAACTTGGACACAGAAATGGACACAAGAAGAACACCATGCAGCCATGTAGGCAGAGATTGGGGCGATGCCAAGGAATGCCAAGCTACGAAATGCTGAAGACTGCCAGCAATCCACCAGAAGCTAGGGGACAGACATGGAAAAGATTCCCCCTCCACTGTCTCTCACAGCCTCAGAAGGAACCAGACCTGCAGACACTTTCATCGTGGATTTGTAGACTCCAGAACTGTGAGATAGCACACTTCTGGTTTTTAAGTTGCCCAGTATGTGATATTTTGTGACAGCAGCTCTAGCAAACTAATACACTTTTGTTGAAGTTATTGATGGGCACCAATAGTGTCTGGTGAAGATAAGCCACTACCACACTCTCACTCTCACTGAAAACATACAATGGGATGACCTTGAGTTCTGCTTTGGCAGAAGCTTCAAAAATCACTTATCACCAAAACCAGTGTTGTATTTTATCTTGGTCTCTTGTGAGCACATAAAACAGAAGCAGGAATAGCACTAGAGCCACAGATGTTCCTCATGGAACTTTCCTAGAGTTTACCCTAAGCATGGGCAAGATAGTTACTGACTGATAGTTGGATATAAGAGATACTGATGAGTTCAAGGGCACAGACGAAGCCTTCCCCTTGTTTCTATTCCCCATAGCCTCCAGCTCAATGCTAAGCACAGAACTATTACTTAACACTTAATCTTTGATATAAGATACTATCAACTCTCTTCTAATAGTTTGTTTTAAAATAATTTGGATAAAAATATGAGTAAAAGAGCTTTTTTTTCTCACTACTTATAAAAATCAGTAATAAGAGGGGAAAAAAACAGTGAATTTGTTTTCTCTCTGAGAAGGCTTTTCAAAAGACAAGCTAGTCTCTGCTGCCATCTAGTGAAAATAGAAAATTATAATAGTATGGAGCTTAAATTTAAACTCAATTATTTTGAAGAGATACATAGTTAAAACTATACTAAGAAAAATACAGGAGCATCAAGTTCAAACTAAAGCTACTTTCTGATTGTACTCAGGATAGGCCAGTGTAGCCTTTCCCTGTCTGTTACCTTGTGCCAGTCTGCAGGAGCATGGCTTTTGTGATGAACTATTTATTCATTCTATTCAGCCACTGCTATACACCAGGCACTGCAATGGCAATCAGAAGTGGTATAAACACCTTATGAACAAAATAGGCAATCACGTGATATAAGAGAGTCAGACTTAAATGTCTGTTTAATTTATTCTGCTCCCACCACACTATCAGAAATACTCAAAGCCCACCCATGTGTGATTACTCTACTCACTGACAGCCCTCCCTCTGCCCACTTGGATCCATTATTGCTTCCTTCCTTCTCTGGACTTTGCCCTCTTAGACTTTGCCCTCATGTTCCTGATTCAGGCTGAAAACCACATTTTTAAAATAATATTTTTTGGCCACACTTCTTTAACTTTTCTTCTCAGAATTATTTTGTATGATTTTTAAAAAATCTAGCTTCTATGCCAGACTGAGAAAACCCTAACAAACCAAAAATTATACTGGAAGGCAGAAATGACACTATAATGAAGTCCTCTGGCCTTGAGGTTCCTGTCCACTGGGGACAAGGCCTGTTTTGCTTCGTAGGAATTGCAGTACGAACACTGTTCTGTGCACTCAGCTGTCAACAATGACCACTGCATCCGTTAGTGTTCCAGTTCAAGCAAGGTGCCAGGCAATGCATTAGGTGGGTACGTGCCCTGCCATCAAGAAAGAAAACTCACTACTACTTAGCTAATCAGTATGGATTTAGGTGGGCAGATTATTTCACTGGACCACCCACCCCCCCAATTTTTCCCACATCCATGTACAAGCCTTAATAATAGGCTCTGATTATATTTCTTAAGAAGCATAAAATAGTCAGGTGTGAAGTGACCAAATCCTCTGGTATGGGCTAAATTTTCTCTCCCAAAATTCATATGTTGAAGTCCTAATTTCCAGTATCTTATAACATGACCGTATTTTAGAGGTAAGGTTTTTAAAGAGATATTCAAGTTAAAATGAGTTCATTAGAGTGGGCTCAACTCCAATATGAATAGTGTCCTTATAAGAAGAGGGAATTCAGACACAGTAATATACCGGGTAGGTGCATTCAGAGGGAGGACCACGGGAACACACACGAAGAAGACAGCCATCCGCAAATGTAGGGAACAGGTCTCACTCAGGGCAGGCCTCCTCAGGGGAGAAAGCAACCCTGCCAACATCTTGACCTTGGACATACAGGCTCCAGCCCTGGGAGAAAACACATTTCTGCTGTGTAAGCCACCCAGTCTGGGCTATTTTGTTATATCTGTCTTCCAAACTAACACTTTCCTCTGTGCAATAACCCTATTAGTTCAATACTCTCCCCTTTGGAAAATTTGGCTCTATGGAGTCTTCAACTCTAGTAACAGCCTGGCTTCTTAGAAGATGAGGCTGGCTTTCCCTTGATCTTGACTCCTCTTTGGGCAGGTGTAATGGTTTTCAGCCAGACTTGTGGCTAGTCGGGAATTGCCTTCTTTAGGGGAGATGAGTAAAGCAACAGAGAAACTCCCTCAGCCTCACACATTCATCAAGTCACTTCCCCCTTAATGTGCCCATGTACTGAGATCCCCTCGAGACCACTGAAAGGGGGCATCCACCCCCCCATACCCTTTAACAGTATATCTGCTCCTAGCAACTTCTACAATACATCAAAATAAAATATTAATTAAGCACCTGCAAGGCCACATTATCATGTCAGCTGAGAGCCCATTCTTCTCTTTTACAAATCTTTTGAAATTATGTTCAACAAGATGTTCTAACTCCCTGAATCAAGTTATACTGTACACCAAACATTAGATGATGTTATAGCCCAAGTAACACATATCTCAGGATTCAAACTCCTCTCACCCATTTTCATTGACATAGCTTTAATCTCAGTCTTATTTCTAATCCCTTCTCTCCAATCTCATCATAGTGATTGTTTTTAAAAATTGAAGCCATGTTTATATTCCCTTTCTCCTGGTTAAAAAAAAAATCCTTCTTTAGTACCTAAAATGTGAGCTATCAACCTTCTAAATTGGCACAGACTAGCTCGTGTGACAAGTCTAGCTTTATCTCCTGCCATTCCCTCATCCACATTTAATGATTGATCACACTGCTCTACTTACCTTTCCTAACAGCTCCAAGTTTTGTACGTTATTATTCTTGCCTGTAAGGTGTTTCTTTTAACACTCATTTGGCTGCCCTTAACGACCTTCCAAATTCAACTCTGGTATCAACTCTCCCAGCAAGTCCTTTGTATCCCATAAAAGCAAAGCTTACTCACTCACTCCTATGTCTGACACATGATTCTATCCGTACCCCAATTTCCTTAGTTACACTGAGAAGATGCTCAGAAGAGGGTTTATACCTTTATCATCATCTGATCACCAGCACCTAACACAGTAATTGAAAATTGGTGAGTGTTAATTAAATAATTTATTCAAGATCATAATAGAGCAGAAGAAACATGGTGTTTGCTTGCTTGCTGGTTTAGGGTGGGAGGAAACGCTGATTTTGCGATACCTGCGTCATCTAATTAAAAGGAACCCCTCGATCCGATAACTCTGGTGCCCATGTATTGTTCAGGATGCTGAGAAGTGGAACCCTTGTGCACCATTGCTAAGAATGTAATGGCATAGCCATTATGGAAAACATGATGGAGATTCCTCAAAAATTTAAAAAATAGCACTATCGTATGTTCTGCTATCCTGCTTCTGGGTATATATCTAAAAGAACTCAAAACAAGATCTTGAAGAAATATCTGTACACTCATGTTTACAGTAGCATTTAACAATAATAACCAAGAAGAGGAAGCAACCCAAATGCCCATCAACAATTGGAAGGATAGAGGAAACGTAGTATATACATGTAATGGAATATTATGCAGCATTAAAAGAAAAAAAAATCCTCATGTGCTACAACATGAAAAACCTCAAGGACATTGTGCTAAGTGAAATAAGCCAGTCACAAAAAGACAAACACTGTATAATTTCCACCCACACGAAGCAGTCAAAATCACAGAAACATACAATAGAAAGTTGATTGCTAAGGGGGTATGGAAATTAGTATACAGTGGGTACAGAGTTTCAGTTTTACAAGATGAAAAAGTTCTAGAGATCTGTCACACAATAATGTGAACATACATGAAATAATTGAACTGTACACTTAAAGATGGTTAAGATAGTAAATCTTACCAATTTTGCTACAATTAAAAATCAAAAGACAGTCTATTTCAATCTCCTCCATTTAAAAACAAGATAAAAAGAGGCTGAACATGGGGATATGTTTGAGGTGAAACAACAGGATAAAGTCACTTAAAAGACTGATAGTTCTCTTGCTGAGATCATGGCAAAGGCGAGAATGTCTACTGTTACCACTTCTGTATAACATTGCATTGGGTGTCTCACAGGGCAATAAGGCAAGAGAAATAAATAAAATGCATTACAACTGGACAGAAATAAGGAAACTGTTTTTTATGTATAGATTGTATATATAAACTAGAAAAAAAATCCCAAAGGATCCAAAAGGTAAGTAATAAGATTAATAAAGAGAATTTACCAAGATCTCAGGATGTGTCAGATCACACAAACCAATTACATTTCTATTTACCAACAATAAACAACTGTAAAATACACGTTAAAAATACCAATGTTCATAGCAGCACAATTACAACAGCCAAGTGCTAGAAATAGCCTAAGTGCCCATCAGTCAATGAGTGGATCAAAAAACTGTGGTACATTTACACAATGGAATACTATGCAGCAGAATGGAAGAAGGAACTCCTACCTTTGGCAACAGCATGGATGGAACTGGAGAACATTACACTAAGTGAAATAAGCCAAGCAGTGAAAGACAAATACCATATGATCTCACATATAAGTGGAACCTAATCAAAAAAACAAACAAGCAAGCAAAATAAAACCAAAGACATTGAAATTAAGAACAAACTGACAGTAACCTGAGGGAAGAGTGGGGAAGGAATAACTGGGGAAAGAATGGGAAGGGTCATCAAGGAACTGGTATAAAGGACCCATGGACACAGACAATGGTGGGGGTGGTTGAATGTGGGAGGTTAGGGTGGGTAGAGCAGCGGAGAGTAATGGGGGAAAATGGGGACAACTGTAATTGAACAACAATAAAAAATAGTTGTAATAAATTAAAAGTATAAACTAACAGAGAAAATTGACAAATGTTCGAGACTTTTATACTGAAAGCCAAAAAG
Source organism: Tonatia bakeri (assembly GCA_004024845.1). NCBI lineage: Eukaryota > Metazoa > Chordata > Mammalia > Chiroptera > Phyllostomidae > Tonatia > Tonatia bakeri. The sequence goes on from PVIA01009261.1 coordinate 26,999, forward strand.
CTTACAGAGCAATTAGGAAAAACCTATTACAGAGGTAGCATGTCACAGATTGGAAGATTCAATATTAAGATGTCAATTCTTCCCAAGTTGATTTATAGATTAATGCTATCTCATTCAAAATCCTGGGAGAGATTTAGGAGAAATTCATGAGATGATTCTAAAACTGATATGGAAATAAAAAGGATCTAGAATACCCAAAACGGTCTTGAAAAAGAATAAAGTTGGAGGATTTCCAATACCTTATTATTAAAAATTATTATGAACCTGCAATAATGAAGTCACTGTGGTATTGACATAAAGACAAATCAATGGAACCAAATAAAGGTATATAGAAAGAAGCCTACATATATGATCAATTGATTTTCAACAAAGATGCCAGGTTAATTCAATAAGGAAAGGATTGTTTTTCAAATAAATAATGCTGGCACGGCTATATATCCATATCTCATACCATTCACAACAATTTATTTGAAGACCACAGACCTAAACACAAACATTCAATTTATAAAACCTTTTGTTTATTGAGGAAATCTAAGTTTCGTGGAGAGAGAGAAGCTAATGGCAGAACACTGAAGGCCAGAATGTCAGAGAATAGAATGTGAGTGGAGCCTTTGTGAATTTTCTAGGCCTGCCCAGCCACTAGCTGGAAGAAGCTGAGTGAATGGCTCCAACCAACACCACAGGGAGTAGAACTGCCAGCCAAGCCCTGCCCAGATTCTTGGCCCCAGATCGAACTTCTTGTGGAGCACACAGAATATCTTTTTTTCCCTTGGAAGAGGCAAAGATTTCTCAGCTAGGATCTAAAAATACCACCATCTATTTTTAAAACTTCATCAATTTTATCATTTTTAAAATTAAAAACTTCAGCTATCTTTCATCATATTTGATGTTAGATGAAGTTTTACACAGATTTCCTTTATCATGTTTTGGAAGTATGCTTCCTTTTTTTGTGGCTAGGTGCTATTTTTTTTTCCAGTTTTATATAGTACAACTGACAAATAAAAAGTACACATATTTATGGTATCCCAAAATGAACATGATGTTTTGCAATGCATATACATGGTGAAATAATTATCACAATCAAACTAATTAACATATCACTAATATATCACTTCATATAGTTACTTTTTGTGTATGTGGATGGAGTAAACATTTCGGATCCACTCACTTACCAAACTTCAAGTATAAAATATAGTATTGTTAACTACGCTCGACATGCATTATATTGGATCTCAAGAACTTACTTATGCTGCATAACTGAAAGTTCATACCACATGACCAACCTCTCCACTGTAGGAAACCAGTCTTGCTTGGCAATGGCGAATGTGGCTCAGCCCTGCATGGGAAAGTCGACAGGAGCGATGTGGCAGGCAGGAACCAGACCCTCGGACTGGTTTTCCCATGGGAACCAGGCCCAGAAAATGCATCCAGACTGTTTTGGCTTGCTCTTGCTAAAACTCCCTCACCATGGTCTAAAACAGTAGATGTTTATTGCCTATCTTCAAGGTAATTTCCAAAGACTGTGTCAATTTTCCCAAGGACAGAGCTAATCAGCTCACCACCTTCCCCTTCTGCATTTATTTTCATTTCCCTGATTGCACCTAAAATGTAGACAACAACATCTATGTAATATATAATAAATCCTTCTTCGATGTAAGACCCAAGAGAAATAATAAAAGCCTGTCCAGGCAAGGGTCGGGGCACTCTCCCCTTGAGAGAAGCAGCCCTAGGACTCTCATCTTGAAAGAGTACCTGTACCATCCCTTTTTCTGCACAGGACTTCTGTAGTCTGTGTGCATCTGTTCTCGTCTTCAGCCACAACACGTGGACTCTGCAGGACAGAACCTGCAACACTCCACATGTCCTCTAAGCTTGAACCTTGACACCATTCCACTCTATGATTCTGAGTTCAACTTTTTAATATTCAACATAGAATTAAGATCATGTGGTATTTGACTTTCTGTGCCTGGCTCTTTGTGATAGCATGTGACAAAATTTCCTTCTCTTCAGTGGCTGAATAATATTCCATTGCATGAATACATCACCTTGTCTTTATACATTCATCCATTGACAGACACAGGTCAATTCTATATATTGGCTATCATGAATAATGTTACAATAAAGAGTAGAGATATCTCTTTGAGATGCTGATTTTGTTTCCTTTGAGTATATGCCCAGAAGTGGGGTTGCTGGATCATATGGTAGTACTTTTTAGTTTTTTAATAAATCTCCATACTATTTTCCAGAATGGCTGTAATAATTTACATTCTCACCAACAGTATGCAAAGGTTACTTCTTCTCCACATGCATACCGATATATATCTTTTGTCTTATTGATAACACCCCTTCTAACAGATGCGAGGTAATATTTCAATGAAATTTTGATATATATTTCCCTAGCGATTAATAATGTCAAGCACTTTTTCATATAGCTGTTGGTTATATGTATATGTCTTCTTTGGAAAAAATGTCTGTTTGGGTCTTTAGCTCATTTTTTAAATTGCATATTAATTTCCTTTATATTATGTTGTTTGAGTTCCTTATGTATTTTGGGTATTAATCCTTTATCATACGTATGGTTTACCTTTATTTTCTCTTGGTTGATTCTTCACTCTGCTGACTCTCTTCTGCATGGAAACTTAGTATGGAGCAATCTCGTCTATCCATTTTTACTTCTGTTGCCTTGCTTTTGGAGTCATAGCCCAAAATCATTGTCAATACCAATGTCAATAAGCTTTCCTTTTTTCTTTTAATAGTGTTACAATTTCAAGTGTTTTTTCATTGAATTTATCAGGGTGACATTGGTTAATAAAATTATATAGGCTTCAAGTGTACAATTCTATAATATATCATCTGTCCATTGTATTGTATGTTCACAACCCAAAGTGAAGTCTTACATTTACATCTTTAATTCACTTTGAGGTGATTTTAGATTTATAGTGTGAGGTGAAAGTTCAATTTCACTTTTCTGCATGTGGAAATCCAGTTCTACAAACACCATTTCTTAAAGAGACTATCCTTTCCCTGTTGTATGATCTTGGCACCTTTATCAGAGATCAGTTGATCATAAATGCATAAATTAATTTCTGGTCCTTTTATTCAGTTACATTGGTCTATAAGGTCAGTTTCCCTGTCAGTACAATGCTCTTTTAATTGCTGCAGTTTTGTTGTATATTTTAAATTCAAAAAGTGTGATGCTTCTAGCTTTGTTCTTTTTCAAATTGCTTTGGCAATTTGGGATACTTTCTGCTTCCAAACTAAGCCATTTCTGTGAAAAATGCTATTGGAATTTTAATATAGATTGTGATGAATCTGCAGATTGCTTTGGGTGGTATGGACATTATAACAATATCAGTTCTTTCATTCCATGAGCACAGAGTATCTTTCCATAATTGCAACTTTTCCAATTTCTTTCATCATTGTCTTGTAATTTTTAGTGTATATATCTTTCACCTTGATTAATTTATACCTAGTATTTTAGTATTTTTAATACTATTGTAAATGAAATTGTTTTAGTCCATATTAATATCTCTTTATTATTAGTGTATAGATACTTTATTATTAGTGTATAGAAATAAAATTTATTTTTTATGTTTAGTTTTGTATTCTATAACTTTACTAAATGTATTAGTTCTAACAGTTTTTGTGGGGGTTTTCTTTGTTTGTTTTGTTGGAGCTGTTAGGGTTTTCTATATATAAGAAAATGTTATCTGCAAATACAGACAATTTTCCTTCTTCCTCTTCAATTTGGATGCTTTGTATTTCTTCTTATTTGATTGCTCTGTATTGAAAAGAAGTGGCAAAAGTGGGCACACTTGTCCTGTTTTTGATCTTAGAGGAAAAACTTTCCACTTTTCATCTTTCAGTATGAAGTTAGCTGTGGGCTTCCATATATGGCCTATATTGAAATACACTTCTTATGAATTTCTGAGAACTTTTATCATGAAAGGATATCATGAATTTTGTCAAAACTTTCTCTGCATCTATTGAGATGATTAGGAAGAGCTGGCCTAAATCCTGGGACTGCGGGTGCCAGCCTGACACTTGGGACAGGCCTGGAAGATGGGTTCACAGAGGCAGGCATGGAGCATGGGCCAATGGGGCTGGCCAGGAGCCCGGGGCCTTCAGAACTGCCCTGGCACTGTAGCAGCTGACAGCCGTGGGGGTGGAGAAAGGGGCTGAGCCTGGAAACTGGGGCCACAGGTACCAGCCTGGTGCCAAGGTTCCCTGGGGTAGGCCTAGTGCAGGGGTCCACAGTGAAGTCAGGTGCTCACTCAACTCTTCTTCCTCCATGACGTAGTTGTCTTTGTATGCACTGCACTGCTAGGAAGGGTAACACAGGTAATGTGAAACTATTGCTCTTACCCTCTTCAAGGCATCTTTTCTTATTTCTGTGCTGAATTTCAATGGAAATCCTGAAGTATTCGCCAATCTGTAACCACTCACCTGGAATCGTAGCTCTTATGATGGTATTTTCATTTAAGGATAGCTGTTCAGACTGCTGTTTCTGTGAGTGAGCGAGCTCTGGAAACTCCTATCCCACCACATTGCTGAATCCCCTGTGGAGGTGTCCTTTGGTTGCGAGCTTGTGCTCACTTGTTCACGGTATAATGCCCTTTTTATATAATGATGGGTATGATTTGCTAAATTTTTCAGGATTATTGAATGTATATCCATGAGTAATACTGGTCTATAATTTTCTTTTATAGTAATAGTCTAGTCTTGTCAAGTTTTGTTGGTACCAGGGTATGTTGACTTCATAAAAAAGGTTCACAGGTATTCTCCTGGATACAGAAATATATCTTCTGTTTTCCACGTGCATGTAAGTGTTTCTATAAGATTAATATTTTTATTCTTTAAACCATCAAAATTCACCAGCAAAGTTGCCCAGGTCACAGTAATAGCCACTCTTCATTTCCTAAAATGTTGAATTTGTGCTTTCACTTTTTTTTCTCTAATAAGTGAGCTGGAGGTTTAACAATTTTATTAATTTTTTCAAATAGCCAATTTCTGTCTTTGTTCATTTCTCTCCCTCTTTTTTGGGGGGGGGTGGTATTTTCTTACTCACTTATTTCAGATCTTTATAATTTCCTTCTAAGTACTTTTAAGTTAATGTTATTTTTCTAGCTTCTTGAGTTACGATCTTATGCAACTTGAAAACTTTCTTGTTTCTTACTATAATCATTTAAAAACTCTTATGTGTAAACATCACTTAAGCTGGACCCTATCAATTTGACACTGTATTTTCACAATCATTCAGTTGTTTCCCTTGTGATTTCTTTTATGATGCATTTTTTATTTAGGTGTGTATTGCTTAATTTACAAATATTTTCAAATTTTCTAGTCATTATCTTGATATCGGTTTAAAATTTCATTCTGTTGTGGTCAGATAAAAAGATCTTTGTATGTTTTCAGTGTTTTGAAATTCATTGAGACTTCTTTTAAGAACCAGCATATCTCCACCTTGGTGAATGTTCCAGACTCACATGAAAAAAATTGTATTCTACAATTGGAGAATAATGTTTTATAAGTGTCAATGGATCAGTTTGCTTGATAGTGTTTTTTAATTTTCTAAATCTATGCTGAATCCATGTTTACTTATTCTCCCAATTAGTAAAGGTGAATATTTAAAATCTCTAGAACTGATTATAAGTTTGTCTGTTTTCCCTTTAGTTATGCTATTTTTTGCTTCATGGATTTGAAGCTATGCTATTAGCTACATACACATTTAGCTTTTATTGAATGTTCATAAAGATTTGACCTTTTGAAATCATTTATTTCTGATAATACTTCAACTTCTGGTTGAAGTTGGTGTGCCTGTTATTAATATAGCCATTCCAGCTTTGAAACAGGACCAGGCACATGTGCCTAAAACCTTGATAGTATAAGCCACATTAAAAAAAAATTAAACATGGATCAGATTGAAACGTTTGGCTCATTCAAGTGGGGATGGGCAGAAGTTAAAAAGCTCCCCCACAGAGTTTTGTACATACCTGTCTAAATAGAACCAAAAGCAGCACCCACCATGGTCCAAACTAGAGGAAAAGGGCCAGTAGCTAGAGGTTTAATAAGTGACAGCACACCAGCCCAGGGAAGAGAGTAAGTAGGCAAGAAGACTTCAGTGACCAGATCACTCAGATCAAAATCTGGATTTACCCTAACACTATGGATTGGCAAAGAGTATAGCTCTTAGCTAGGAGGTCTGCAGTTGTATTATGATTCTAAAAGCCAACAGGAAATAGAAAATGTAGGTTAAAAAATTAGGCCAAAACTAGGTGTCACAATGGCTGGTGATGGGGAACAAAAGTATGCTGTGCTTAGCCATGGCAGAGGAATCTACAGAAATAAAAAAAAATGTAATAGTTTTATTGAGGAGTTTCAACTCACTGGAATATAAAATGAATGGTTTTTTCCTCCCATCTGTGAATTTCAGCCCTCTTTCAGAGCCTGAAAAAACATTTCAGATAAGCTAAAATATTCCTGGTTATTTTTACCTCTAAGATCCCTATCCTCCAGCTCCTCTCTAAACTAGCTCAGCCTACAGACCAGAGGAAAAAAAACTCAGCAACACTCCATTCATCAAACTAGACATAGGTTCTCTTCTGCAAGTACCCGAGACCTCAACACGCCCTTCTGTGGCGCCCTGTTATTGGCTTGGATAGCACAGGTCTCCCCATTCTTTCACAGGGACAGTAGTGAAACACCTCTCACCATTTGTTGAGCACTCTGCCTGATTTAAGAGTCTTCTTTGATTCCATCTTCCCTTTCCTTGATGCTCTCTTTATATGTAGAGAGAAGGTCAAGGAGGAGTAGCTGACCTTAATAACTGGTAGCTTAAAAATATATAAGAAGTGGTAGTTACTGTCTTTTACCTTCAATTTGGAGTCTTTAGTTCCTAAATTCTGAGTCAACAGTAAAAGTCAAGTTCAACATCTTTTATAAAGGCAACTACTATATGAACTTAGTACTATGCTGGTGTTTTGTACAACTTAATCTTTATAATAATGCTGGGAGCAGTGTTTAATTACTCCCTTTTTGCAAATAAAGAAGGAAAAATTTATAAAAGATGAATAATTTCCCCAATATTAATATAAGTAGATTGTAATGCAACAGAATATATACTCCTGCCTCTCTGTTTCCAAAGCTTATTGTGATATTTTTCACTGTGTTGCTACACAGTGCATCAATAACACTCATTTCAGATATCAGCAGGGTAGGAACATAAAGGAATTCATTATCTTTGTGAGATATGAATCAGAACCTATTAGAATTTGACTTTATAGCAGATGACTCTTCTCAGTAATTGAAGCTAAGCTGAGCAAGTGAAGACAAAAAATAGAAACTTTTCTGTATAACTTCACTTTTGCTTTCTACAAGAAGTTCCTCAATGATTGACCAATGATGCCATTTCTGTTCTTAATACACTAAAGACCCACATTTTCACTTGGTCTTATGGTTAACAGCTTTACAACTTAGCAAATATTTCACAACAGCTTTTACATCTTTATGTTCTGGTCTATGACCAGAACACTGTTGACAATCAGAATCACTAGATACATAACTAGAATTAGAGCAAAGAAAATGATCTCAAGTTTCAGGTACTCAGAGAGTCCCAGAAGAATGAATTCTTTCACAAATGTCTTGTTTATTATATCCATGTTTTAGCTTTCAGATGTCAAAGGTAGGCCTAACAAAACATTTTCACTGCCAAGCAACAAATGTAACAGATGTCTCAAATAAGCATTACTCTAGGTTGATATAGAGTGTTTTCTTTGATTTCTGTCATCTGCTTCTAACGTAAGTTGTCTTCCATAGTTTGTGCCTAGAATACGTGATAATGGGATGTTGAGTTTCTGTGTCCTGGTGTCTAATGTGTTCAGATCTTCCTAGGATCAGAAACAAATTCAGAAGCAAACTCTCCTCCTATTGACGACATCCTAAGTTTAGTTTTCTAGAAGACCTTATCTTAATTAGACAACAAACCCGATTTCTTTATTTAGCCAGGTCCAGTGAGAGAGTGGTGGGGAAGGCAAAAGACAACTCAGCAAGGACAAAAATGTTGACTTGCTGTTGAATAGAAATTCTCAGAAAGGTAAAGCCAGTTTGATTTTTATGAGTATTTATTTACCTGGCATTCTATATATCCTTTTAGTCAGTTAAACCATGTGTTTATATAGGGCTGATATTTGATGATAGTACATTGAACCACATACACTACAATTTAACATCAACTCAAAGCTCAAGTTAATTGTGAATCTCACAGTTACAGCCCACTATGACGTTAGTCCCCATTAGAAGGCCAGTGTATAGATCAACTACACATGTATATGATGGAGATGTATGAAGACCAATAGTCATTCTTCATTTGTTTTATTCTGTGACTTCAGATTTACTTGTAACTTATTTTAGTGAGCCTGAGAAAACACTATTAATGGTTAAGTATATTTGTGTGGGTAGCACTATACACTTTACAAAAGTATTGTTCTTCTCATTATCCCTATTTTTTTCAAATGTTGAAGACAGATGGGCCAAAATTATCTAGCCTATCAGTGAAAAGTAGAGCTCAACTCAGATCTTTGCCAATGAATTCTAGAGGTCTTTGGGTCATAAAATGAAAAGTTATACTGTTTTCTCACCAACTACTACACAGAATTTTGGGGCTGGGTGGAATAATAAAAAAATCAACTATTTCAGTCTATCAAACTTTTCACATGTATATAAATTACCTGGGGGTCTTGTTAAAATGCAGATTCTCTTTGGGGCAGAGCCTGGGGGTTGGGGCAGAGCCTGTGATTCTAAATTTCTAATAAGCTCCCAGGTTATGCTGAAGCAGCTGGTATAGGGCCAGATTGTCAGTCCTGAGTGGGTACACTATCCAGATGTTTCCAATACAAATTGATGTTCTTTTGTTTTACTATATAGACTAGCTTAACAACCTAGAAAGTGACTAAAAACATACTTCTTTCATGTTTTCCAGCAAAATCCATGGCTGCTCAATACAATTCAGAAAAATAATAATATTAAAAGATAAACTCTACAAAAGCAAGATAAACTTTTGCTGACTACCATAATATGTATGGGATATTGCTAAGAGCCTAACTTGAATGCATTCCTGTTCCAAGCTAAGTAAGGAAAATAAAAATATAACACAACATGTCTATCATCAAAAAGTGTACAATTCAGCAAGGAAAACAGCAAAACTATACATGAAATAATTTGATATAGAATATATTTACACTGTGTGACCAGACTGAATATTATAAGTATTTCCAGAAGGAGGAGGTTAATGAGAAATAAACAAATCAAGAGAGTTCTAGAAGAATCTCTATGTAGGCTGGATCTGCAAGCATGGAAAGGATGAGGCAGGTTTGGAAGAGAAGTGGAGCAGAGGGACATCCCAGAAGGAAAAACAGGGCAAAGTTTAAGAGGAAGCATATTACAGTATGGCAGTACCTCCTTTCAGACAAGAGAGTTTCAGCGAAGAAGTGATATGAAGTACACTTGAAAAGGTAAATGAAGCAGGTGTATGTAAAGGTCCAAAAGTCAGGCAGACAATTTTGATACTTCTTTTTGTGGGAAAGCAGCCCCATTATTAGATGCACCAAGTCCAAGGTGAGTTTTTAGACCCCGTTATTTTTAGCTACCCTTCAAAACTGGCATTATACACTTTGATTTTTAAGAGGTTTCGAAGCAGATATCTGACACAAGAAATTAAAATATTTAGATTATCATTAATTACTGACTGGTACACTAAAAAATCACCTTTTCATAATTGCCAACAGTTTTCAAGTTAAACAAAACTGCAAGTTTAGGGTTCACATAGGTTAAAGGTTCTGGGAACGACAGCACAAGCTCACTACACCACTCTAACGGTTTGATTCGTGATAATAGGTGAAAATATTTCTCTACAGTGTATAATGTCTTAGAGTCAGAAGCCAAACTCAACAGAGGGACTTTCACTTCAGAAACAATTCAATTAAAGAATATGAAGGAGACTATCAACTGGGATGAGAGATGCAGATGACAGAATATTGAATCTCCAAATTAGAGATGAAGAAATGGAGCCTCAAAACAATTTTTAGTGTATATTTATTCAGGTAAGGGCTAGAAGTATGTCTAGGTGAATAAGCCAGGCAGTGAAAGACAAATACCATATGATCTCACCTTTAACAGGAACCTAAACAACAAAACAAACAAACAAGCGAAATATAGCCAAAGACACTGAAATAGAGAACAGGCTGACAGAGACCATAGGGGAGAGGGAAGGGAATTTCAGGGGAGAATGGGAAGGGTTTACAGGAACAAATACAAAGAACATATGGACAAAAACTAGGGGAGGGGTGGAAATGGTGGGAGGTGGGGAGGGAGGAGTGGGTGGACTGGGATGGGAGTAAAGGACAGAAAACTGTACTTGAACAATGATTAAAATAAAATTAGAAAAACCTTTTAATTTATTTAAATAAAAAACTATAGTTTATGCAAACAACTTCTATTGCAGGATCTTATGTGCTAGATACTGTGTTAAAAATCAGTTCACTTGGTTGAAGTCACATGGCTAATAATGAGCAGAGACAAAACCCAATGCCCATTCTCTTTCCAGTACTTCTGTGCACAACGGGTTGCTACCTGTATAAACAGGTATAGAAAATATAAACTCTGTATAGAAAATATGTGTCAGCAACAGAAGATGGTCAGTGAGACTACAGGTACATCAAAGTCATAAAGGAGAAACTTAATAAATAAGGGACAAGGAGAATGGTTAAGTCTTAGTTAAGAACTTACTACTTCTTATCATTATGGAAGGTTCAGGGCTATGAGATTAAATTGCATGTGCCAGAATACTTCATTTTCTGTGAAGTGATTCTACATTTACTCTACACTCCTTCTTAGGATAAATCAAAGTTCTCCACAAGTGGGATACAAAAATTGGTCAAGGGATGCCTTAGATAAGGGACAGGAGCACTCTCATCAGCCCAGGCAATAATGCAAAAGAAAACAGCAAACACTGACTTACCAAGAAACATGGTGATGTTCCAGATCCAGTCCCTTAGGGATCCAGGCCTGGAGAGCCTGTTGGCTTCTACTTCCAGAAAAATGTAATGACAATGTATCTTAGGCCACTTAAACCACTTTTCTTGCCACCTGCTCCAAGCCTTTCCCCCACCAGGCAAAATTCTCTCACTGATTCAAACCTACCTTGAGCCAGTCCTGTCTTGCTGCCTTTGTTCTTCTTTCAGAAATTTAAATTGGTTATTTTGTATATCATAAGATAACGAGAGATGCGAGGAGAGGAGCTCGTCTGTCTTGCTTGCCCTTCTACACCTGGAGTCCAACAGAGTGGCTGCACATCTTGGGTTTCGACTGAATTAGTGAGTGTTTACACTCTAGATTCTTAAGCACTTTCCCTGTGCCCAATTGTGGATTCATATCCAAGAAAAGTTTAGTATGCCCAGATGGTTCATTTGCAACAGGCTCTGATGTTTTTTAAGTATCTTTCAGTATTAACAAAATGCCATCATATATAGACAATGCAAGTACAGAAGATCACCTAGTACTCACTTGAATGGACATAGCATGGAGTGACCCTAGTGAAAAAGTACTTGGGACTTAGAAGCAAAAGTTCTGGGTTTAAGGTTCTTTTCTTTTAATATATAGTCTCAATTTTATTATTTGTGAAATCATGATAAAAATACCTGCCTTACCTTTCTCCCAGGTTTGTTTTGAGAAAAATTCAGTAGCATATGGAAACTGCTTTATGAATTTATGGGCATTATACAGAAATAGCAATCACAGCTATTTGGTAATAATAATAAATTTGTAGCTGTATTTCCCCATACTGTTCACATTTTAAATCTATATTTAGTAATAGCTTGTGTGGAATGAAAAGACATAGTTTCATGGTACTGAAGACTTACCTTCCTACTGATAAATTATTTCTACCTCCTAGAAGAATCAGTTACTTTCTTCATAGTATTTATGTCAGCATTCTGAATTAAGATCAGATTTAACAAACAATGCTAGATTCCACAGATGTGGAAGAATAAATATTTGCAATGCAACAGTTGTAATTGTTCCCCAACTCCCAAAGCAATTTAAGTTGCAGTGAGAGATCTGTGGAATGGAGAAACTTCTCATGTGTAAGGAACAGTGTCCCACAGACCCAATTAAGATTGGTGTTGGGAATATATTGTGACTGAACTAAAGCTCAAAAATGAAATGACATTCTCATATCCATGTAACTTTTGGAAACAGAGGCAAAGGTTCACCAAATTAACTTCATAAAATGTGAGAGCTTTTTAATTCAAAATATGTTTACCAAAGCAAAGTCAATTTAAAGTAAGATCTTAATTCAAATGATAAGTACTAAAGTGAAATGCTGAAACTTAAAAATGATCTAGATATTACAAACTAAGCAGTAATTGGTTATAAATTAAATGCCCTGCCATTTAACTCTTTTGCTTATCTTATATTCATTTTTTTAAAAAAAGGTTAATGTCATGCAGAATGCTATTGCCAACATTTTTTTGGAATGAAAAGAAATACAGATAATCAATAATATAAATACAGTCATAGGTCAAAAGTGAATTCAGATGTTTAAGGTCAAAAGTTAAAAGAATCCAGAATGGCCAGCTTGGGGCATGTATTCAGAGATAGATAGCACATTATCAAATAAAAGTGTTTCAATCTATTAAGCTATATTATAGATATTAACACAGATTCTGACTATAATTTTACAATAGAAGCTACATTTCACTGTAAAGTTTATGGATTCTGGAGGGCCATTTTCAGAAGGCAGTCCCATGGCCAAGTAGGAGACTCACCAACTGTGGACTGTGGTTCCAGCTACTCACTGAGAAGAAACAGCCCTGTCCCCCTGTGGACTTGGCTACAACACTGTTTGACTTTGATCCTGCTACCAATACCATCTGCCAAGGAACCCATCAGGAGTAATGCTTCCCCATGCCATAAATAACAGGCTCACCAACCTCAGTCCTGGCTATGGACCCTGAATTGGAAGTGATCTGGCTCCAGCTGCTCTTAGCCAACAGTACTGTCTGTCCAAGACCTGGGGGAGACATACTCCCTCTGTGCCCCAAGGCAGGCCCTCCAGCCTCTGTCTGACTGCAGATCCTGAATTGGCCCCATAAATCTGTTCCAATCCCTTGAGGTATCAGGATGGAAAACTCCCTGCCCACTCAGGGGCCAGCCTAGAGACATGCTTATCTGAACCCCTGAAGGTAGACCTGCTGATCTCAGTTTAAAGCAGTACTGGAACCCAGTTACAACCCTTCACATCGGCAATGCGACAAGTACTATTTGCCCAGATACCAGCCAAAAGACGTACACCTCTATGTCTCCGGAGGAAGCACTTGTCCTCAGTTTGACTGCAGATCTTGAAAGGGTACAATTAACCAGCTCCACCTCCTCACAGCCACAATCTAAAAGTGGACCAGCCCAGGGGCCCGTTAGGAACCTCCCAGGGACCTGAAAGAGCTACATGCATCTGTATCCTCAATAAAAAGCCCACCATCTGTAGACCTTAAAGCAGATCCTTGTTCCAAAATTGGAAATATTGACCAGGGTCCTAAAGGCAATCTCATCTACCCACAGACGTGAAAGTATATGAAATATACATCTCACTGTCAAAGATACATACAAACACAGACTTACATACTATAATGGTGGCATGTAAATCACTTTTATTGTCAGTATATAAAAGACAAAAGTAGTATAAATAATTAATACCACAGATATTTGTTAATAAAAACACAGCATAGAAACTGGACATCAATTATATGAAAGAGGGGAGTAAAATGTAAAATTGCTGTATTTGATTGTGTTGTGTTCATCCGAACAAAGAATGAGTAGAGAGTAAATTAATAACCAAAAAACCTCCCAACAAAGAAGGACCACATGGCCTCAGTGATTAATCCTACCAAACATCCAAAAAAGAATTAACGCCTATCCCTCTCAAACTCTTCCGAAGAACTGAAGAAGAGGAAGCACTTCCAAACTTATTTTAAGGAGACAACATTACCCTGATACCTAAACCAGATAAATACACTCCAAGAAAACTAAACTACAGACCAATATTCCTGATGAACATAGATTAAAAAATATTCAACAAAATACAAATGAACCAAATTCAATATTAAAACACATTAAAAGGATCATACACCATGATTAAGTGGGATTTATCCCTAAATTGCAAGGATGATTCAACACATGCAAACTAATAAACATGAAACTCCACATTAACAGAATGAAGATTTAAAACCATATGATCTATTCAATAGATGCAGAAAAAGCATTTGATAAAATTCAATACCCTTTCATAATCAAAATTCCTGACAAAGTAAGTATAGAAAGAACGTATTTCAACATAACAATGATCATATATAATGAGCCCACAACTAACATTGACTCAAAGTTGAAAAGCTAAAAGCTTTTCCTCTGAGATCAGGAACAAAATGAAAATGCCTACTTTCACTACTTTTGCTCAACACAGTACTGGAAGTCCTAAACAGAACAATTAGTCAAGAAAAAACAAAAGAAGGTATCCACTAGAAAGGAAGAAGTTAAATTCCTTGTTTGCAGGTGACATGATCTCATACAGAGAAAACCTTGAAGACTCCACCAAAGTAACTGTTAGACCTAATAAACTAATTTAGTAAATTTCCAGGATACCAAATGAATATGCAAAAATCAATTGCATATCTATACACATAAAACAAACTATTGGAAAGAGAAGTTAAGAAATAATTTAACTTATAATAATATTTAAAAAACAATAAAATACTTAGAAATAAATTTAACCAAGGAAGTAAAATATCTTCACTGAAAACTATAATATATTGATGAAAGAAATTGAAAAACATATAAATATATGGAAAAATATTTCATGTTCATGGATTGGAAGAATTGTTAAAACGTCCATACTTACCAAAGTGATCTAAGAGTCAATAAAATCTATATAAAAATTCCAATGATTTTTTTCACAGCACTAGAAAAACAATCCATAATTCATAAAAACCACAATAGACCTTAAATAGCCAAAGCAATCTTGAGAAAGATGAACAAAGCTGGAGGCATCTCACTTACTCATTTCAAAAAGAATTACAAAGCTTTCATAATTAAAGCAGTATTATACTGGAATAAAAATAGACACATAGACAATGGAACATAATAGCACAGAAATAAACCCAGGTGTACACAGCCTTGTCCTTTGACAAGGACAACAAGAATATTCAGTGGGGAAAGAATAGTCTCTTCAATAAATGGTGGTGAGAAAATGGGATATCTACTTGCAAAACATGAAATTGGGCCCTTATCTTGCACCATTCACAGAAGTTAACTTGAAACATATGAAAGACTTACATGTAGTGACTAAAACCATAAAGCTCCTAAAAGAAAACTTAGAAACAAAGGCTTTTGATATTGGTCTTTGCAATGAGTTTTTGTATCTGACACCAAAAGAACAAACAGCAAAAGCAAAAAATATAAAGAACTTACACAACTCCACTCTAAGAAGACAAGCAACCCAATTAAAAAATGGGCAAAAAACTTGAAGAGACACTTCTCCAAGTAGGACATACAGAGGATCCAGAGACACATGAAAAGATGTTCAGTATCACTAGCTATCAGAGAGATGCAAATTAAAACCACATTGAGAAACCACTTTACACCAGTTAGAATGGCCATCATAAACAAAGCAACAAACAACAAGTGTTTGAGAGGTTGTGGAGAAAAGGGGACCCTAGTGCATGGTTGGTGGGATTGCAGACTGGTACACCACTATGGAAAATAGTATGGAATTTCCTCAGAAAACTAAAAATGGATCTGCCTTTTGACCCAGCAATTCCACTGCTAGGATTATATCCTAAGAACCCTGAAACACCAATCCAAAAGAACCTATGCACCCCAATGTTCATAGCAGCACAATTTACAATAGCCAAATGCTGGAAGCAACCTAGATGCCCATCAGTAAATGAGTAGATCAAAAAACTATGGTACATTTACACAATGGAATTCTATGCAGCAGAAAGAAAGAAGGAGCTCCTACCCTTTGCAACAGCGTGGATGGAAGTGGAAAGCATTGTGCTAAGGGAAATAAGCCAAGCAGTGAAAGACAAATACCATATGATCTCAGCTTTAACAGGAACCTAATCAACAAAACAAAGAAACAAGAAAAATATAACCAAAGACACTGAAATAAAGAACAGACTGACAGAGTTCAGAGGGCAGAGGAGAGGAATTTCAGAGAAATTTCAGGGGAAAAGGGTTTCCCGGAACAAGTATAAAGGACACATGGATAAAAACTAGGGGCAGGTGGAAATGGGAGGGAGGAGGAAAGGGCTGGGTGGGTGGGTTGGGATGAGAGTAAAAGATAGAAAATTGTACTGCAACAACAATTAAAATAAAATTGAAAAAAAGCAAAAAAATAAATAAGTGGGACTATATGCAACTAAGAAGCTTCTACACAGCAAAGGAAACCAACCACAAGATGAAAAGGCAGCCTATGAAAACAAATATTTGCAAACCATATATCTAATAAAGGGTTAATATCCAAAATAGATAAGAAACTTATACAACTTAATAGCAAATAAATAAATAAATAGGCAAAGGAACTGAATAGACATTATTCTGACAAAGACATATAAACAGCCAAAGTAAATGAAAAAGTGCTCAATACCACAAATCATCAGGGAAATGCAAATCAAAATGATAATGAGATAGCTCTTCATACATTTTAGGATGGCTATTATCAAAAAGTCCAATTATAAGTGCTAGTGAGGATGTAGAGAGAAGGGGACCCTTGAATACTGTCAGTGGGAATATAAATTAGTACAGCTATTATGATAAACAGTATGTATGTTCCTCAGAAATTAACAATAGGACTACATGTAATTTAGCTATCTCAATTCTAGGTATAAATCCAAAAGAAATAAATTTAGCATCTCAAAAAGATAACCTCACTCTCATTTTCATTGCAGCATTATTCACAATAGGAAAAATATGGAAACAATTGAAGTGTCTGTTGATAGGTCATAAATGTGCATGTGAATATGTATCTGTGTGTATGTATATACATATACATATTTATAATGGAATATTATATAGCCATAAAAAGGAAGAAGAAAATTTTGCTGTTTGTGACAACATGGATGAACCTGGGCATCATGCTAAGTGAAATGAGTCAGACACAGAAAGACAATACTGTATGAAATCACTTATATGTGGAATCTAAAAAACAAATCAAGTTGATAGGACTAAGGAGCAGAATGGTGGTTGCCACAGTTTGGGCAGTGCGGGCAATGGGGAAATACTGGTCACAGGATATAAACTTTCAGTTTCATGATTAATGAGCTCTGGAGATCTAATGCACAACATGGCAATCATTTATCCGACTAAATAATCAGATACTGCATATTTCAAAAATTCTTGCAGCACACTGCTCAAAAATCACTTCTTTATTGTATATTTACACTTTGCTGAGAACAGATGCTAAGTGTTCTCATTTCACACACACTAAGGTAACTGCAAGGTGATGGATGTGTAAATTAGCTTGATTGTGGTAATCATTTCATGTTGGGGACCACTGTTGGGGACCACCCTGCCTGGTCTCAGGAAGCTGTGACCCCCTGTGACTTAGGCTGAGTGAGAAACCTCTGTATCAGAAGCCAATAAGGAGACAAAACTTATTCCCCTGGCATGAATGCTACCTGTTCTGCCCCTGGCCTTTAATGCTAGATCAGTTACCAATACAGGTAACAATTCTCTAGGATAGAGAATGGACCTAAGACAGGTTCTGATCTCATAAAGGCCCCTGTGGAATAAGTCTCATGAGACTGTGGAAATAAATGAAGGGGCTGTGGAAAGGAAGGGGTGATCGGCATCTACCCCGCCCCCTCTTAGTCTGAGTCTTTGTACTCAGATGTGAGAAATCCAAGTCTCTTTGCTGCCTCTATCACTCCAGCCCTTAGCAAACAGCCAAAGGAAGGGGCAGCTGAGACCGGAGACAGCGGACCCCCGGGGTAATCAGGCCTGGGACAAAGAATATGCAAGATCCTGTGAGATCTGTTTGCTGGAGGATGTTATTAACTTGGAATTTGAAGGCGCAGTCAGGAAACCTTTAAAACCTGTAGTCTTTTCATATGATAAAACTCCAATCTCTGCCCGGAATCACAACAGAAACTCTGTTAGCATCTTTGTAAGATACGTATTCCCTTTGATCCCTTCTGCCAGACTGTCAATCCACAATCTGTGCCTACTTTCTCAATAAAAACCCACTGGGACAAAGGAAGAGGCTTTTTCCCCTTAGGAGGGCTTAGCCCGGAGCAGCTCAAAGAATTGGAGAGTGAGCGCTCCGTCTTTGTCTTCCATTCAGAAAATTGTTTCTGTGCATGATTATTTCTATAGTGGGTTTTTGCATGTCCACAGACAGCCTGGTTTTAAGTGAGGTTTGAAAATCGCTTACAATTTCACACTATACACATATATTAAAACACCATGTCATATGCCATTAAAAATCATGTTGTACACCTAAATATTATATATACAATTTTTACTTGTTAATAATACCTCAATCAAGTAGAAAAGTTTTTGAAATAAATACTTGGATTCTGAAAAATTAAAATCTATATAAAAGCAGTATTTATACTTGCAGACATGTACAAATGTACACAGTGCCTTTTCTCCACTCACACATTCACACCACAAACCATACTGTATGTACATTAATTTTCAGGTAAAAATAGGTCAAGATTGTTTTTCTATTATAAGATCATAGGAGCAAGTTAGACCTGGAAAACTCTAAAAATCATTTAGTAAGACTTCCCTTTCTATAGATGAATAAACTGAGGTAAAAGTGATGAAATAATATTCCAAAGTCACAAAGCTGCTGTTAGTATTTAATTAGGAAGAATTAGAAACAGCCTTCCTCTCTCACCAGAGGAACCAGACAATAACAGTAATGAAACTGTGTGAATTTTTACTGGGCCAGCAAATAGTCTGAAAATGTAGGCCATATATGACTGGAAGATAAAGGACTCCGTCTCCCTCAGGAGCTGGAAATGGACCTAACAATTGTTTCATTTACCAGCAGAACAGTCTGTGACTCAAGACATTTATGAGCTACCTACTGAAAGGATCCAGGAGGAGGCATAGCTGGCAAGTGGGGCACATTGGCCCATTACCCTTGTTTCTGGGTAAATAACAAAGAGTCTTAACTGAGAGAGACACTCATTCTAGATTTGGATTTGCAAACCTGGCAAATGAAGCAAATACCCCTACCTAGAGCAAAAGTATTATTTTAATTTGGATCTTGATCATCTAATTAAAGAACTGTAAGGTTTAGTGAGTTATAAAGCATTAGACATTGTATACATTCCCACTTACAAAATGTGGACTAATGAAAACTGGAATGGAGAATTGAAAGGCCTGCTTATGACATTGTAGGGTGTTAAAAAACTAAAAGAGTAATTTTAAGGAAAGAATAAACGTGTGTGTAAGTTTAATACAGGTAGATTTAAGGAAGATCACCACTGGATATACTATTGAGGTATTTTGAAAGAAGATATGGAGAAAATGGTGGGAATAATACAGGCACTCATAGAAACTTTTTCTGTATTTCTAAATGTTTTTCTTTTCCTTTGCCTGACCCTGTACTGGTGGGACATGGGTTACATTTATGAGTTCCAGAGGAAGAATCAATCGCTGAACATGACACTATAGTAATACCTCTAAATATTACTGACCACATTCTTGAAAGAAGGATCATACAGATCATTCCTTTTTTAAAAAGGTGGGATAAATAGTTTCTGTCTCTATCTTACCTGGTCGGTGAGTCATGCCTATAAGCTTGTGCTTATCCAATCCTACTCTACAAAACAGGCTAAATAAATGGGAAGCCATTGACTTTATTTGAATTGCTCTTAGCTTTATGGATCAGTCCTCTAGCTGAACCTGATTGTCCTGCCGCAAGAAGAATTATCTGGATAAAAATTAATTAAAAGTGGAAAGAAGAGAAAGTGATTGCTGCTCTAAAGGAAGCTTATGGGAAGCTCTTTGACACGCTCTATGGTATATGTAGCGATCACTATTATCTGTTTGATAGTGTCATGGAGAAAGCGACATTTTAATCCAAAATACATACCCAAACTTGATAAGTAGTTAATAGCAGCATATTGGGTATATAAACTAACATTGACAGAAACATTCTAAAAAAATTGCCTGGGAGGTACAATTGACATTTCAGAATTTGCCCTTTTGTCCTGAAATTCTTTCTTCCTGTAGTACTATATCCTATACATTTATAGGAAAGCTTTAGCCATACATGATTATATACTCCAAAGCCCCTTGTACTCTTTAAAATATCCAATTAAGGGTAAGTGCTACAATATTTAATTTTAACATTTAGCCTCTTGAAATTTAGAAAATCATGTAGATTATTCATAGTCTACATTATTTCATTGTGACAATCCACTGGAATAGAAATCACATCTTTTGCATGGCTCTTGTGCCCTTCTCACAGCTCGCAGTACTCACCATCACTGTCCCCCTGTGCTTAACTGAAGGAGGAACCATTCATATCCCAGTTTCTATGCCCCAGGAGGTGAATTCTCACAGACTAAATTGTGAACAATGGCATTTGGATTTTTGCAACTTAGTGTATGTCTACACATTACATCTATATACCTATGTATTTATAGGTAAATATTATAGGTAAACATAAAATCTATAAATGGAGAGATGATAGATAGATAGATAGATAGATAGATAGATAGATAGATAGAAGATAGATAGAAAGAAAGAAAGAATCTGGAAGAAGATATATAATGATGAAAGATTGACCATGTGTTGAGAATTACTTAAGGCATTTGACTGGTACATTTTATTTTGTTAAATTACACATTCTTTTGTTAAATATTTGAAAATAAAAACTTCCAAAAGTATGTTTTAAAGAAAAATGCATATAAATGTGTGCCCACATAGATATATGCAGATAGAAATGTATGTATATGTATTTTGGAAACTGCTGTAAACATATTTGGGGAAATCATATATGGTATTTAGGATGAATAATGTGACCTTTCTGAAGGTAATTTAACTAGGAATTAAAAAAGTTCATATCACCTGCTCTGTAAACTTCAGTTCTTCGTGAAATTATGGGTGTCTTATAATAATAATAAAAAACCCTTTAACTTCAAGTGTTCATATCACATTAAGTGACAAATCAAAATAAAAACATAATGAATGTATGCCTCCCAGTTACTAGAAGAAATGTTTAAAATGATATCTTTGTGAGATGGCCAAGTGCCAAATTTTTTTTACATTTTTATAATTTAAAAATATTTATTTATTAATCAGAAAATAATGCACCTAACAATCTCCTGGAGATTTCATGATTTTCCAGGAAGGGCAATTTATTACCTATCTGTTCGTTTTCTGATCACTTGATTAGCATGAACACACTTGTTTATATTGAAGCTGAACTTCACCACTTTTATATACCTCTAGAATATTCTAGCAGTTGAAGTGTTCAGCTTGATATAAGCTTGCAGAGAGATGCCAACATCCTTGGTATTGTGGGGGAAAAATAATAACTAAGGTGCTAAGGAGTTGGTTAAAACAATTTAAATAATATTTGCATACCTAAAACCTTGTTGTCATACATCAAAAGTTAAACAGAATTAAATGAGAATCAGATACAGATGCAAGGCCTCCAGTGAAGAGGGAGGAGAAGAACAAGACTTTCAAAAGCCAACATCCACAGGATCTGGTACACACCTTTCTGCATAGAACCCAGAGCAATGCCAGTGTGATCCACCCAGAGGAGAGAGAAGAGCAACTGAATGTTTTCTGCAGCGACCACAATACTCCAGTTTTAGTGGGGCAATGGCAGAGGACAGAATTTAGTGACCAGATCATCTATGTGGAAACCTGGGTCAACCCAAAGGAAGTGGACTGGCAAAGAATGAAGCCTCTGAGCGGTAGACATGGGATCCTGTTGTGGTTCTAAAACAGGTAGGAAATACTGTATTTGCCATGTATAACGCGCACCCACGTTTTTGTAAGCATTATACACGAGATTGTTATGCCCATTATTATATTCATGGTACGTAATCATTATACCCATGTATAATGCACATCCTTATTTTTCCCTCAAAAATTTGGGCAAAAAGGAGTACATTATACATGACAAAATACAGAAGTAAAATTGATTAAGAAAACAAAGTCACAGCTCAGCTATTATGATGGGGTAACAGATTATAGGAAAGCTGGATACTAAAAAAAACTATGATACATTTATTGAAAACTTTCAACTCACTGGAGAATGAAAGAACTGACTTTATTTTCCCAATCACTGTTTTTATCGCTCTTTCTGAGCCTTTGAGAACATCTCAGGCAGATTTGAATTGTTCCCATTCATAGAATACCTACCTTCTTCTCCCTTCTAAACTAGCACCTCTGTTAGTCTGCTGCCTTGAGAGTTCAGCAGGCCTCTTATCATCCAAACAAAAACTAGATTTTCTTTCTTCGCAAGCACCCAAAACCTTAAAAAATTCTTTTGTAGCACCCCTTCACTTGGCTTGGATTGAAAAACAACAACAACAACAAAAAAACTCTTTCCCATTCTTCTACAAGGACTGCAGTGAAACACCTCCCACCACTCTGTTGTGCACTCCCCATAAGGTAGAACAGTCCCTTGATTATTTCTTCTCCTGGCCTGATCTTCTAATCTTTATATAGATATGGGGCAAAGAAGAAGGAGAGTGTGGTTTATATTAACACAGTGAGTTTTATACAGAGATATCTGGCCCTGGTAATTATTAACTTGGAGTCTTAGCTTCAATTCTGAAATTCTAAGGATTCTAGAAGCTGGTGCTATGCTAAGTGCTTTCTCCACTGGAAACTGGTTTTATTCATTTCCTTAGGCAAGATAAGGTAACTATGGCCTACAAAGAAAGTCTATCCAATGTCATTTGGGCAGTTTGTGTAATTGCAGATTTTGTATTCTTGCTTGTCTACTTTCAAAGCTATGTGTGATTGTTTTCTACTATATTTCCACACAGTATACCAGAAACACTCACTTTAGAGATCACCATGGGTGAGCCTCTAATAGAATTCATTGTTCTTCTGAGATCTAGATCAGGGCATGTTGGAAGCTGAGTTTATAGCAAACTATATTTCTCAGTAATTCTCACCAAGTGGGGTAAGGGAAGGATAATAATAAAAATACTTCTCCTTAAGCATCATTTCCCCAAAGAAGGTTCTTACAGATTTACCTATGAGTGCATCTTTGTGCCTATTACACACAAACTTACATTTTCCAATAGAGCATACTTATTGAATAGGTTTTTGGTTCAGCAGATATTTCACAGCAGTTTTTACATCCTTATTTCTCAAGCTATAGATTATAGGATTTAGCATGGGGGTCACTACCCCATAAAACAGGGAAATAAGCTTGTCTGAAGTTTGCAACTTGTCTTCCCCAGGCAATCCTTGAGACTTGGGCTTGGCATACATAAAGAAGATGGTGCCGTAAAATATGATCACCACAGTCAGATGTGCTGAGCAGGTGGAAAAGGCCTTGCGTCTCCCTGTAGCTGAGTTCATTCTCAAGATGGTGTAGAGGATGAACATGTAGGAGAAAAAAATGACCAACAATGGGAGAACCAGGAAGGCCATATTTGATATCAACATGGTAATAATATTGAGGGATATATCAGCACAAGCTAGCTTAAGGACAGCTAATATTTCACATGTGAAGTGATTGATAATATTATTCCCACAGAAAGGCAATTGCATGGCAAGAGATGTTTGCACAACCGAGTTGATTCCACCAGAGAGCCATGACACAGAAGCCATCAGTACATATGCCACCTTGCTCATGATGATGGGGTATCTCAGAGGGTTACAGATGGCCACATAGCGGTCAAATGCCATCATGCCGAGAAGCAAACACTCTGTTGACCCCATTGCAAACCCAAAGAACATCTGTACTGTGCATCCAGAGAAGGAAATGTTCCTTTTCTTTGAGATTAAGCTCACCAAAGTTGAGGGAACAGAGGAGGATGTGTAGCAGATATCCAGGAGAGAGAGGTTGCCCAGGAAGAAGTACATGGGGGTGTGGAGACGGGAATCAAAGATGCATGCTATGATCAGAACACCGTTGCCAATCAGAATCACTAGATACATAACTAGAATTAGAACAAAGTAAATTATCTCAATCTTTGGGTATCCAGAAAGACCAAGAAGAAGAAATTCTGATACAAATGTCTTGTTAACTTTATCCATGTCTTCTGCTTTCAGAAGGAAGATCTAATATAAAATACATTCACTGCCAAGAAACAAATGTAAAAAATTACCTGAACAATTCATATTTTTAGAATGTATTATAAGGAGTTTTTGCTTGAAGCTCTGATACCCAATTATCTTCAACAAAGTGTGTAACTAGATTACAATGAAATGGGGAAGATAGAAGTACCTGTACCCATTGCTAATATAAGAAGATCTACCTATAGTCAGACATACAAAAGTAACCTTTCCTGATGTTGAGGATTTGTTCCTGAATAGAGGCTTCTAAACTCTTGACTAGTTATTAACTATAAGCCGGATTCCTTCATATGCCCCAGAAAACAAGCAGTGGAAACAGCAAAAGACTACTGAACAAGGACTGAAAATTTGATTTGGAATTATAATAATAATGATGGCCAAAATTTCAGAGCAACTTTGATTTTTTGGTACATATTTTCTTCTATGCTGGCATACCTTATATTAGTCAGTTTAACTGAAATTTAACATGTTTAAACATAGTTGTTGAACTCATATTCTAGCCCCTCTGAGTATCTTCTATAACTGTTCCTATGACAAGACCATTGTGTATATCAGCTCTACATGAGTGTTACAGATAACTTTTCAAGAATATTACATAGTCTCTTCACTTATTTTATTCATTAGCTTCAGTGCATATCTTGATAATTCATTAGAGTCAACCTAAGAGAATAAGATTTAAATATTTTATACAAATATGTGTGTGTATGTACCATTGTATGCTTTAGAAAATTAAACTTTTATATTATTTTTAATTTTTTCAAATATAAAATACAGAACTTGTCCAAAGTTAAGCAGGTAGCAAATAAAGTGGAGCTTGAAGCTCAGATCAAGTCTAATTCACAACTTCACTAATTTTCATAAACATATGAATCATCTAGGTATCTCAAAAAAACCTTATTCTGTTTTAGTGTTAAGGGCAGCTCCTGAGATTCTGCACTTATTGTAAGTACCCAGGTGATACTTAGGCAACAGGTCTTGAACATACTTGAGTGACAAAGCTTTAATCTACACTGAATTCGTAGATTATCTGGATTTTTCTGATCTAAGTGAATTTCTTTTGCCTTATTATGGATTGGCATGCTGACCTGAAAAATGACAAGAACATAATTTTCTGTTTTGTAGAAAGCTCCATATTCACATTGTTTGTAAATATGCTAAAAGTATTACTAAAGGAGAAAATGTTTTAAAGTAAGTCAAATTTGTGCTAGGCTACTAAATAGTTTTAGAATATTACTAACAGCCTAACTTTAATTCAGTCATATTCTAAGCATGGCAAGAATAAATAAAAGAATAATGTAAAGTGCCTGCCATTACAAAGCTGACAATTCAGTTAGGATATAGGAAAAGAACAAATGAAAATATAAGTATAATTACATTATATAACTGAAACCAGGGAAACTGAAACCCTGGAAAGAGGGGATCACTGTACTGATTGGAACACACATTACACGGGTTTAACATGGTAGAAAAGTGCCCCAGGCTGAAATGAAAATCATTGGTTTGAGGTGCTGAGCTTCTAATTAGTGCTGCAGTCTTTTCATTTTTTAAAATAGTGATTAAAAAAATACCTGTGTTACTTTTCTTCCTCTGATATTGTATGGAAATAATGAGACAGCACATGGAAATTGCTTTAAAAGTTAACAGATATTATATAGATAATAATGCAATAATAATGTTTCATATCTATATTTTGGTGATAACAAATTGGTATTTGAACTGCACTAGGTTATTCACATTAAAAATTCCTGTTAAATAACAGCTTTAACTATAAATTGAAATATAGTTTCACAGTACTGAAGACTTACTTTTCTACTGACAAATTATTTCCATCTTGGGAAAGAACCAGTTACTTTCTCCTTGGATTTTATGTTAGCCATCTGAAATAAGGTCAGATTCAACAAACGATGCCAGATTCCACAGATGTGGAAGAGTAAATATTTATTATGCATCAATTGTAATTATCCTCCATTTCCCAAAGCAATTTAAAGTTGGAAAAGTGGCTCTTGTGGAATGAAGCAACTTCTTCATGCGTTAGAGACAACGTCCCACAGACACAATTAAAATTGCTGTTGGGAATAAACTGCAGCTGAACTGCAACTCAAAAATGAAATATTCTCCTACCCATTTAACTTTTGGAAACATGGGACAATGTTCACCAAGTTAACTTTATAAAATATGAGAGCTTTTCAGCTCAAAATATATTTACCAAAGTAAATTCAAAGTCAGAAATTATGCATTTAAATAGTAATTCTCAAAACAAAACACTAGCATTAAAAATGATCTATATATTATAAATTAAATTAAAAAGGTATTTCTTGGGAATTAAATGCATTGTCACCTAACTTTTTACTTGCTTTACATTCATCATTTAGATAAGCAAATTTCATGCAACCTGCCTCTGCCAACATTTTTTGGCATGAAAAATACATATGACAATAAAATAAATGAATTCACAGGACAAAAGTGAATTCATATATTCATTGCCACAAATGTTAAAAAAGCCATAATGGATAGTTTGAGCCATGAATTCAGATGCACAAATAACATGTTAATAAATTCTAATATTTAGAAAAATCTATTAAGCTAAATATTAGATATTAACACTGAGGTTCAACAAAGATATCCTTGAAAAAATGAAGGAGAAATAAAGATCTTCCCAGACAAACTAAAGCTCAGGGAGTTCATTACCACTGGACTCTCCTTACAGAAATGCTAAAAGAAGCTTTTGAGCTAAAACAAAAGGATGCTAATTAGTCACATTAAAACCTAAGAAAATATACAACACAATGATAAAACTAAATATAGATTCATAAAATTCTAATTAGGTAATGGTATGGTGTTTTTACTCCTTTACATGACCACTGTTATGTAAATACTAATAGTATTGAAGGGAAAAATGGACAATGACAAAATAATAGTAGGGAACTTCAATATCACACTTTGAGCAATGGATAGGTGATACAGAAAATCAACAAGGACCTTTGCCCATTTTTTAATTAGATTGTCTTCTTTGTGTGGAGTTGTGTGAGTTTTTTATATATTTTGGAGATCATCAAACCCTTGTCTGAGGAATCATTGGCAAATATAATTTCCCATATGGTTGGTTCCCTTTTCATTTTGTTGATGTTTTCTTTAGCTGTGCAGAAGCTTTATATTTTGATGAAGTCCCATTTGTTTCTTCTTTCCTTAACATACCTTGCTCTAGGGGACATATCAGTGAAAATATTGTTGTGTGGGATATCTGAGATTTTCCTGCCTATGTTCACCTCTAGGACTTTTATGGTCTCATGACTTATATGTAAGTCTTTTATCCATCTTGAGTTTTTTATGTATGGTGTAAGTTTGTGGTCAAGTTTCATTTTTTTTTTTGTATGTAGCTGTCCAGATCTCCAAGCAGCATTTGTTGAAGGAGCTATTTTTACTCCATTTTATGCTCCTGCCCCCTCTCTCACATGTGAATTGACCATAGAGACATGGGTTTATTTCTGGGCTCTCTATTCTGTCCTAATGATCTATGTGTCTGTTCTTATGTCAGTACCAGACCGTTTTGATTACAGTGGACTTGTAATACAGTTTGGTATTAAGTATTGTGATCCCTCCTACTTTGATCTTCTTTCTCAAAATTGCTAAGGCTATTCAGGGTTGCTTCTGGTTCCATATAAATTTTTGAAATGTTTGTTCTATATCTGTGAAATATGTCATTAGCAACTTCTGACCAAGATGGAGGTGTAAGTAGACACACTATTCCTCCTCCCACAACCAAAAGAAAGAAAACAACAATTTAAAAACAAAAAGCAACCAGAATGGACAGAAAATTGACCTGTATGGAAGTTCAACAACCAAGGAGTTAAAGAAGAAACATTCATCCAGACTGGTAGGAGGGGTGGACTCAGGTAGTCCCACATGTGCATGCCGATAAACCAGATGAAACAGGGGAGCGTGACAGACCATGCAACCCAGGGTCCCAGCACACAAAAATAAAGCCTCAAAACACCACTTGAAAACACCTGTGGGGGTTGAGGTGCCAGGAGAGATTCCTAGCCTCACAGGAGAGTTTGTTGGAGAGACCCACAGGGTCTTAGAATGTACACAAACCCACCCACCTGGGAATCAGCACCAGAAGGGCCCAGTTTCCTTGAGGGAAGTAGCAGAAGTGACCAAAATCTGGCAGACAGCAGAACAAGTGTCTTTGTTCCCTCTCGGACCCCTTCCTCACATAAGCGTCAAAACCCAGCAACACGGGTTGCTCTGCCCTGGAGAACACCTAAGGCTCCACTCTTTACCACTTAACGAGCACATCAAGACAAGAAAAAAAAAATGGACCAAATGAAAGAACAGATCAAAGCTCCAGAAAAAATACAACTAAGTGACAAAGAGATAGCCAACCTATCAGATGCACACTTCGAACCAGTGGCAATCAGGATGATAACAGAATTGGTTGAATTTGGTCGCAAATTAGATGAAAAAATGAAGGCTATGCTAAGTGAAATAAAGGAAAATGTACAGGGAATCAATAGCGATGTGAAGGAAACTGGGACTCAAATCGATGGAGTGGACCAGAAGGAAGACAGAAACAAGCAAAAAGAAAAGAATGAAGAAACAAGAATTCAAAAAAAAGGAGGAGAGGCTTAGGAACTACCAGGATATCTTTAAACATTCAAACATCTGAATTATAGGTGTACCAGAAGAAGAAGAGGAAGAGCAAAAAGTAGAAAAGTTAATTAAACAAATAATAAAGGAGAACTTCCCCAATCTGGCAAAGGAAATAGACTTCCAGGAAGTCCAAGAAGCTCAGAGAATCCCAAAGAAGTTGGACCCAAGGAGGAACACACCAAGGCACATCATAATTACATTAGCCAAGGTAAAAATGAAGGAGTGAATTCTAGGAGCAGCAAAAGATAAGGGGACAGTTACCTACAAAGGAGTTCCCATCAGAATGTCAGCTGATTTCTCAAAAGAGACCTTGCAGGCAAGAGGGGCTGGAAAGAAGTATTCTAAGTCATGAAAGGCAAGGAACTACATCCAAGATTGCTCTACCCAGCAAAGCTTTCATTTAGAATGGAAGGGCAGGTCAAGTGGTTCTCAGATAAGGTCAAGTTGAAGGAGTTCATCATCACAAATCCCTTATTATATGAAATGTTGAAGGGACTTATCTAAGAAAAAGAAGATAAAATCATGTACAGTAAAATGACAGCAAACTAACAATTATTAACAACCACACTTAAAACAAAAACAAAAACAATAACAAACAAACTAAGCAAACAACTAGAACAGGAACAGAATCACAGAAATTGAGATCACATGGAGGGTTAGCAACAGGGGAGTGGGAGGAGGAGAGAGGGGGAAAAGGTACAGAGAATAAATAGCATAGATGGTAGGTAGAAAACAGACAGGGGGAGGGTGAGAATAGTATGGGAAATATGGAAGCTAAAGAACTTATAAATAGGACACATGGACATGAACTAAAGGGGGGAATGTGGGCGGGAGAGAATGGACAAGGTGGAGGGGAGTGAAGGGAAGAAATGGGACAACTGTAATGGCATAATCAATAAACTATATTAAAAAAAATATGTTGTCGGTTTTTTAATAAGGATTGTGTTAAATCTATAAATTGCTTTCAATAGTATTGACATTTCAATGATGTGAATGCTTCCAATCTATGAACATGGGATATGCTTCCATTTATTTGTGTCTTCCTTAATTTCTTCTCAGCGTTGTATAGTTTCCTTAGTACAGGTCTTTTACCTCCTTCTCCAAGGAGTAGATACACAGGGCCCAGAGACATATGAAAGGATGCTCTGCATCACTAGCCATCAGAGAGATGCAAATTAAAACCACAATGAGATATCACTTCACATCAATCAGAGTGGCCATAATAAATAAATCCACAAACAACAAGTGCTAGAGAGGTTATGGAGAACAGAACCCTATTACACTGTTCATGGGAGTGCCAACGAGTACAGCCACTGTGGAAAACATTAGGGAATTTCCTCAAAAGTCTAAAGATGGAACTGTCCTGTGACACAGCAATTTCTCTCCTGGGATTGGATGTGCCCTAAGAATCCTGAAACACCAATTCAAAAGAACCTATGCACCCCAATGTTCACAGTGGCACAATTTACAATAGCCAAGTGCTGGAAATAGCCTAAGTGCCCATCAGCCAATGAGTGGATCAAAGAACTATGGTACATTTACACACTGGAATACTACACAGCAGAGAGAAAGTAGGAACTCGAACCCTTCAGGACAGCATGGATGGAACTAGAGAGCATTATGCTAAGTGAAATAATCCAAGAGGAGAAAAACAAATACCACATGATCTCACCTATAAATGGCACCTCATCTACAAAACAAACAAGCAAGCAAAATATAACCAGAAACATGGAAATAAAGAACAAACTGACAGCAATCAGACGGGAGGTTGGAGGGGGATAACAGGGCAAAGAAGGGGGATGGTCATCAAGGAATATGCATAAAGGACACATGGACAAAGAAAATGGTGGTGGGGAGAGGATTCAATGTCGAAAGTGGGGTGGGCAGGGCAGGAGAGAGCAATGGGGGGTGAATGGGGACAATTATAATAACACAACAATAAAAAATGGAAAAAGAAGTATTGTAATCATTTAAAAAACAAAAGAAAATCAACAAGGAAACACTAGATCTGAACCATAATTTCAACCAAACAGACATAGAAGATCCATACAAAAGTAGCAGAATATATATTCCTGCAAGTATATATAGAATATTCTCCAGAACAGATCACGTGATGGGCCATAAACAAGTCTCAGCATATTTAAGAGGAGTGAAGTCACACATTTATTTATTTATTTGTTTGTTTATTAATTAATTAATTTACTTATTTATTTATTACTAAATTTATTAAATGCATAGGGTAACATTAGTTAATTAACTTGATATAATTTCCAGGTGTACAATTCTGTAATACATCATCTGTATAGTATATTGTGTGTTCAAAACCACAAGGCATTGGTATGAGCCTGTTTTTATGCCAGTACCAGGCTGTTTTGATTACAGGGCCCTTGTAATACAGTTTGGTATCAGGTATTGTGATCCCTCCTACTTTGTTCTTCTTTCTCAAAATTGTTGCAGCTAATTGAGGTCGTTCACGGTTCCATGTAAATTTCTGAAATGCTTGTTCTATATCTGTGAAATATGTCATTCCTATTTTAATAGGGATTGCATTGAGTCCACAAATCACTTTGAATAGTATGGCCATCATAAACAAATCAACAAACAAGAGCTGGAGAGGATATGGAGAAAAGGGAACCCTAGTGTACTATGGGTGGGAATGCAGACTGGTGCAGCCACTGTGGAAAACAGTATGGAATTTTCTCAGAAAACTGAAAATGGAACTGCCTTTTGACCCAGCAATTCCACTGCTGGGATTATACCCTAAAAATCCTGAAACACTAATCCAAAACAACCTATGCACCCCAAAGTTCATAGCAGCACAATTTACAATAGCCAAATGCTGGAAGCAACCTAAGTGCCCATCAGCCAATGACTGGACCAAAAAACTATGGTACATTTACACAATGGAATGCTACACAGGAGAGAGAAAGAAGGAGCTTATATGCTTTGCAACAGCATGGATGGAAATGGAGACCATTATACTAAGCGAAAAAAGCCAGGAGGTGAGGGACAAATACCATATGATCTCGCCTTCAACTGGAACATAATCAACAAAAGAAAAAAGCAAACAAAATATAACCAGAGATAATGAAATTAAGAATACTGTAACAATAGCCAGAGGGGAGGTGGGAGAGGACTGTGGGAAGAAGGGTTTTCAGGAACTACTATAAAGGACAAATGGACATAACCAAAGGGGAGGATGAAAACAAGGAAGGGAGCAAGGTTTGGATGGGATGGGGGGAGTCGTGGGAGAAAATGTAGACAACTGTAATTGAACAACAATAAAGTAATGTATGAAACAAACAAACAAAAATACCCCCACAAAGCAAGTCTCCTTCCATCACCATTTATCCCCCCAAACCCTTTTCTACCTCTCCCACATCCATTTCCCTCTAGTAATCACGGTACTCTTTTCTGTATCTATTTTTTTTTTCTTAATTCTGTCACCTTTTTCACCCAGCCCTGCAACCTGCCTCCCCTCTGACAGCTGTCAGTCTGTTCTCTATGAGTCTGCCACTATTTGTTTGTTAATTCATTTTGTTCGTTAGATACCACATATGAGTGAAATCATATGGTACTTTTCTTTCTCTGACTGGCTTACTTCACTTAGTGTAATGCTCTTGAAGTCCATTCATGCTGTCACAAAGGGTAAGACCTCCTTCTTTTTTATAGCCAATTAGTATTCCATTGAGTAAATGTACCACCACATTTTCATCTACTCATCTGCTGATGGAGACTTGAGCTGCTTCCAAATCTTGTCAATTGTAAATAACTGTGCAATGAACACATGAGTGTATATATTCTTTTGAATTAAGTTTCTGGTTTCTTTGGATGAATTCCCAGGAGTGGAATTACTGGGTCCATATTCGATTTTTTGAGGGAACTCTATACTCCTTTCCACAGTGGTTGCAGCAATCTGCATTTGCTCCAAGAGTGCATGAGGGTTCCCTTTTCTCCACATCCTCACCAGCTCTTGTTTGTTGATATACTATTGATAGCCATTCTGACAGGTGTGAGGTGATATCTCATTGTGCTTTTAATTTGCATTTCTCTGATGGGTTAGTGACATTGGCCATTTTTATATGTGTATGGACCATCTGTGCATAGTCTTTGGAGAAGTGTCCTTTCAGGTACTTTGTACACTTTTTAACTGGATTGCTTATTTTGGGTATAAATTCTTTATAAATATTATGTATTAACCCCTTATCAGATGTAACATTGGTGAGTATGTTCTCCCATTCAGTGGATTGTCTTTTCATTTTGACAATAGTTTCCTTTCCGGTGCAAAAACTTCCAAGTTTGACGTAGTCCCATTTGTTTATCTTTTCTTTTGTTTCCCTTGCCTGAGGAACATATCAGAAAAAATATCGGTATAAGACATGTCTGAGATTTTAGTGCCTATGTTTTCCCCTAGGATTTTCATGGTTTCAAGTCTAACATTTAATTCTTTAATCCATTTTGAGTTTATTTTTGTCTATGGTGTAAGAAGTGGTCTAATTTCATTTTTGCACCTAGGTGTCCAATTTTTCAACATTGTTTATTGAACAAACTATCTTTATCCCATCATATGTTCTTGTCTCCTATGTCAAATATTAATTGACCATAAAACATGGGTTTATTTCTGGACTCTCTATTCTGTTCCATTGATTCATGTCTATTTTTATGCCACTGCCATGCTGTTTTTATTACTATTGCCTTGAAGTATAATTTGTAGCATAGTTTAATATTAGATAGCATAACTCCTCCAATTTCTTTTTTCTCAAGACTGCTGTGGCTATTCAAGGTCTTCTGTGGTTCCATTACATTTTTTGGAATATTTGTTCTAGTTTTGTGAAATATGCCATTGGTAACTTATAGGAATTGCACTGAATATATAAATCACTTTGGGTAGTATGGACATTTTCAAGATGCTACCTCTTCCTATCCATGAATACGGTATATACTTCCATTTATTTGTATCTTCTTCAGTTTCTTTCATCAGTGTCTTACAATTTTCCAAGTGCAGTTCTTTCATATCTTTGGTTAAATTTATTCCAAGGTATTTTACTTTTTTGATGTAATTTTAAAAGGGACTGTTCTCTTAGTATCCCTTTCTCATACTTCATTATTAGGTATAAAAATGGAAGTGATTTCTAGGTAATTATTTTGTATCCTACTACTTTATTGAATTTATCAGTTCTAGAAGTTTTTGGTGGAATTTTAGGGTTCTCTATATACAGTGTCATATCATCTGCAAATAACAAGTTTTAAGTGTTCCTTTTCATTTCAGATGCTTTTTATTTCTTCTTCTCTGATTGGTGTGGCTAGGATTCCTAGTACTTCAGTGGATAAGAGTGGTGAAAGCAAACATCCCTCTCTTGTTCCCTCTCTTAAGGGAAATGCTTATAGTTTTTGCCTATTGAGTGAGATGTTGGCTGTGGTTTTATCATATATAGCCTTTATTATGTTGGTGTATATTCCCTCCATTCTCACTTTGCTGAGAGTTTTTTATCATAAATGGGCACTGAATTTTACCAAATGCTTTTTTTGCATTTGTTGATATGATGATTTGGTTTTTAGCCTTGATTCCATTAATGTAGTGTATCATGTTTATTGATTAGGGGATATTGTACCAAGCTTGCATCCCTGGAATGTTTATCATGGTTTATGATTTTTTTAAAGTATTGCTAAATCCAGTGTGCTGAATTTTTGTTGAGGACTTTAATAATTATGTTCATTAGGTATATAGGCCTATAATTATATTTTAATTTCCCTTTTAATTCCTTATTTGACCCTTTGGGTTTTTGCGAGGCTGTTGCATAGTTTTCAGATATTTATAAATGAAAATGAAAACACACTACAGCAAATTTTATGGCATTCTAGAAAAATCCTTCTTAGAGAGAAGTTCGTAGTGATAAAAGCATACATTAATAAGAAAATTTTCAAATAGCTTCACTTTACACCTCAAAGATCTAGAAAAAGAATAACAAACTAAGCCCAAAGTTATCAGTAAAAAGGAAATAACAAAAATTAAAGAGGAAATAAACACAATAGAGACCAGAAAAATAATAGAAAAGATCAAGGAAGTCATAAACTCCTAGAAGAAAACATAAAATAAAACTCTGAGAATGGACTTGACAACTATTGTTTAAATAAGGCACCAAAAGCACAAACAACAAAAGCAAAATACAAGTCAGATTACATCAAACTAAAAATCTTCTACATAGCAAAAGAGATAATCAACAAAATGCAAAGGCAAGCTGTGTAATGGGAGAAAATATATGCAAACTATACATTAGATAAAGGGTTAATATCCAAAATACATGAAGTCATACAACTTAGTAACAAAAAATAAACAATAAGATTTTAAAATGGGCAGCAAACATGAATGGACACTTTTCAAAGAAATCATACAGATGGCTAATTGTATAAAAAGTTGCTCGCCATAACTAATCAAATCTAAACCATGATGTGGTAGTACCTCACATCTATTGAACAGCTATCATCAGAAAGACAGAGATAAGTGTTAGTGAGGATGTGGAGAAAAGAGAAAACTTGTGCAATGTTGGTGGGGATGTAAATTGCTTCACCCACCAGGAAAATAGAATGGAGGTTCCTCAAAAATTTAAATGTAACACGTGATCTAGCAATCCCACTTATGGGTATATATTCAAAGGAAATGAAAACAGGATCTCAAAAAGATATCTGAATAAGTGAAAAGATATCTGTTCATTACAGCCTTATTAACATTAGCTCAGATATGGAGACAACCTATGTGCCCATCAATGAATGAAGATGTAATATAATAATTATATAATATAATATAATATATACATACACACTTATACACAATGGGATATTACACAACCATAATAAAAAAAGAAATCC